>BGPT01001842.1:5753-48253 GCA_003297045.1 Symbiodinium sp. clade C Y103 | reverse complement strand
GAAAAGATGCATGTTATCAGGTGTTATCAATGGGCGTCTTCGAGGTTGCAATGAACACCTGTCCTAGTAGCATCAAGTAGTCTATGATATTCCAAGATTTTCCCAAAGAAAAACCCCAACCATCATCAGAATTTCCAATCACTGGCTGGTCCCTCGCTCCTCTGAGGTTACTCCAAGATAGTGTCCAGATTTGTTCCGGACACTGATGACAGAAGTCATCCGTGACAAGATGCCCACAATCTTTAGTGGGTCAGTCCGGCCCATCCTCATTGGAATGGTGAACGATGTTTTTTATGCTTGGACCCCCTGCAAAGTACAATGATAAACTGCAATAGACAATCACAAACAATAATAAACCAGAATTCCTAAAGCATCATAAACCATAATCAACCGTGCATTTTGGAGGTGAATCCATGTGAATCCCTTCACCGAACGAGACGAAATTTGGCTCTCACTGAAGCACGCAGCAGCCTCCTTTGCCTGGACCGATAGGGAACCATCAGTGAGCTGGCCAATGATTCTCCATGGCCATTGTAGGGCTAAATTTCAGGAATCTAGCCCCAGAATGTGGCTTGATATGGTAGAGTATACCTCCATTTTAGGTACCTGAAATGGCCAGTGATTGACTTTGGTTAGGCCTTTTTATCAAACTTGGATGATTGCCAGCTCAAAGATTTTCATCTATTGCATGACCCAAAAAAACAGTGGTCACATGGTTCCCACCCTTTTTCGGCACCAGTCGGGCCAAGGTTTTTACTCCTCAATACTCCTCAGCCCCAGGCCTGCTTGAGTGGACCTTGGAAGTCTGCAAGGAGACTAAATCCCTATTAAGAAACAGGGCCTCCAGAAAGCCATTTCTGATAGGGATAAAATGTCTCCTATGATATAGGATATCATGGAATGGTCTGTCAGTTTGGATGTTGGTGACTACACCTAATAGTTTAAGATATCATCAGTTTGCCAAAGATTGCGGATCTATGATGATCATCGCTGATATATCCATGTTGGGGTCCCAAAATATTTATGTATTTATGTGCAAAGCCTTGGGAGGCCTCGTACAAACACTCAGCACCATCCAAATCACAATCCGAAAAGCTTGACGCAACACATCCATCACAACCTTACGCCTTCAAGAAACCACCTTTGGAACTACATAAGGACAACTAATGATTCTAATGACCACTCATCCATATGAATCCACCAAAAAGAATGGTGGCAAGAATCATCGAAACTCCCAAAATACTTAACATAAGAATACTGATTGGTGGGCTTATTATCATGGAACCAGTTTCCAATAGGAACATGATTTTCCAACCGGCCGTTGCACGATCATCTTCCAGGGACGCTATGTTTGAGCGACCGCTGAGGCACCCCGGATGATTTTAGTACTAATATGTACTAATCTAGTATATCACCATAATAGTATATGGCAAAGCTGAGTATATTCAAGTATATCTTGGCAAGTTGGAATACTTCAATATAATTCACTCATCTGATTTTTTCGGTATGATTCCCCGTCCAGTATCGATCCAGGCTTCGGTCGCGGTGAGGTCATGATCAAATTCACCCAGATGTAAATGAATACCCTCCATAAACTAACATAGCTATGGAAAATCACCATTTTTAATGGGAAAATCCACTATAAATAGCCATTTTCAATAGCTATGTTAAATTAGTTTACCAGAGGGTATATGATGTGCAGTACTGCTTGGGTTTGAATCCTCCTTTGCACAAAGGAAGTACTAGTCATTTGGACAAAAATCTATCCAGGGATCGAAATTGAACACATACTCGAAACCACAAAAGACAAATACCCTGGTCACCCCTGCTAGATGCCACATCAAACATGACCTTATCTCTGTGCTGGCTTTGCACGTCTCAGAATTCAGAAACTTGCTCATGGAAAGAGCTACCTCCCTCGATTTATAGAGCCAGATCCAATGGTACATCTGGCTAAGTGTTCCGACGCTGGAGTCTTTGGATCGCGGCTGGCCTTGCAGCACACAAGATCTTCACAAGATCTTGAACCAGCTGGGTGTCAATGGGGCAGACTCACAAGATTCAAGATCTGACATAAAAACACCATCCCATTTTGATGGTCTGTCTCATCATATTCAGGGGGGAAATTGCTGTATGTGGAGCAAGTGTCCTCCGATTGTTTGGAACCAACTTATGAATTGAAAGTGAACGGCACATGGGAAAAGCACAGAAACATCAAATGGATTCAAATTAACTATCATCTGTTAAGATGCTGTAAATACCTACATTGTTGCCTCTGCGCTGCGAAAATTCTCATCCTGTCGCATCCGTTTCGTGAGTCCCCAACACCCTTGCCCTGCTGAGGTTGCTCCTGCATGGCGGGCATCCAGGAAAATATCACGAATATTCAAAACTTAAGACTGCAACTTTTTTTTCATGGCATCTTCGCATGTCTCCCCCTGGAAATTCAAACGTCTTTAATTACCCATGATTCCATGGTTCAACTGATTTGGATTTGGTTTGATCCAAGGCGAACCATTCCTCTACTTGTTTTCCAGAGATGGCTTTATTGGTTTGTTAGGCAAATGGTTTCCCGAATTGTACCAGGGACAAATGTCCCATCAATGGAGATGCTTGTCTCATCACCTTCCGAAGGTGTAGTAAAGTTTCATCCTGATTCGATCGACCCATGTGAATCCTGGAACTCATCTGCAAATCATTGAAACGTACACTACCCTTATTTAACGAGGATGTAATTTACAATATCAAGCATCCCTAACATAAGTGCTGCCCAGCCCAACCTATGTTTTCCTGCTAACATAGATGTAACTAATGGAAAACCCATGAAAACCAACTAACATAGATCTTGTTGAATTTGTGCAAAACCTATGTTTTCCTGCTAGCATAGCATAGTTTTTTTTCGAGCATTTTGACATCTTCGTTAACTTGAGGTAGAGTAACAAATAAGAATAAACCCATTTCAGATTTCAAATGTGAGGTCAGTGGTTAGAATATTAATGTGGTAAACCCAATAATTCACCATCCCCAAAATCGCCATCAATGGGTGCTAGAAACCATCCCCAAATGCTAGGTTTAATTACCATTATATAGCTTTCCCACATTAATCATCATTATTCTATATTATTCTGGTGAGGTCAGAGGTTCCGCCCAAGCTTCACCTTCCCCAAGAAATGTGCTGCGCTCCTCGCGCCCTGAAGCCTGGGCTGGCTCCGTCCCAAGCAAGGGTTCCTCAGCCATGAATTGCTGGGGAGATGGGTGAAGTGATGCATGTTTAGCCATCATATGGGAATATGATGGGAATGAAATCAATATTTTGTGTCATGCACACTGAACTCAACTGTGGTATTCTGCTTGAAATATGACAGATTTCCTAGAATACCAGCAAACATTTCTGGGTGTGTCTGAAAATGGGTTGCATTGAAAATGTTGGAAACTCCCATGTGTTATCCTCAATGTCCCCATTAAAATGGCCACATGTTGTTGTAAAGACCCAAGTCTTGGACGAAGCCAAATGAGACCCAAGAATTGGGGACGTTAATAAGCACTCTTTGGGATCAATTAGCAAGATGGTATTCCAGGGCACCAAGGCACCAGTGCCTGACCCAGTGCCACTGGTTGATGGTTAGGCCACTGACCATCCAAGGATATTTGAAACAATCCTCAAAATAAGGTTGTCAAACTGAGCAGTGCCCGTCTGTCATCACTACACCTAAGTTTGTTGATAGGAATTCAGTACAGTATATAGATTGTAATTGCTGGTCCCATGAAACCAGTTGTTGTAACCCTACCAACCAAGAAGAGCATGAGATCTGGAGATTGAACTTCAAAGTTGAGGATGGTTGAGTTTGACACCACTGCACCCAAAAAAATAACAAAAGGAAAATAAACACCCATGACCCATGACTCAGCAGTTTCTCGCAAGAACGCTCCAGAGTTCCGGACTTTCTTCTGAGATGATTCCTGGTGCATAAGACAGAACTGAGCTTTAGAAGTGAAACTGAAGCTTGAACAAATCACGACCGCAGAAGAGAAACAGTTCAAGGCAAGTCAAGAAGTGCAAAATTGTTTCCCTCCGGTAATTTCACAATATTTAACATAGCTATGGAAGCCATGGCAAATATGTTCAATGATATCTGAACCTATTATAATTATATATAATTATCACATAATCACTATATTAGTAGATATATCACTATAGTAGATACTAGTAGATATATGGCCCATATTATATGGCCCTATTAGTAGATATGATATATCACTTTTTGTTGTCTTACATATCTATATTTATACTTAATGGTGGTCTACCTATTATACAATGGTAATTCATGCTGACTCAAACTGATGCAAACTGTAATAAAGTCTCACCCTTTCCCACTCACCTGGCCAGCCGCAGCCTGGCGACGTCTCATAGTGATTCATGGTGAGAACATGAATTTTGTCATTGAGATGTGGCAATTACACGATTGAGAGAAACTTAAGTTTACTGTTTACCATGATCTCATGCCCTTCGCAAACACACTCTTTTCAGGGCAATGAAATGTGGGAAACCACTACAGTACCCTAATCAAACATCGCAATAGCTAATCCCATTCCTTTGATGCTTTCTGGCATCTCCAGATGGATAGAAAATTGCGCTCAATTGAGAACTCTTCATTGCCATGTCAGATTACCATAGGGTATACATGAACAAGTCATGAACATTTATCAACATTTATCAACCATCCCAGTTCGAGGAGCAGCTCCAACCGGTCGAAGCGCCTTGGGATTTTCGTCATCGTACAATGGCGACTGCACTAGAGCTCGGACCTGGAATGGCCACGCTTGGCCGAGCAGCCCCCAACGATGCCCCCCGTCTCGACAAAGTCGGTGGGTTTAATGGTGATTTAATAGTGGTTTAATGGTTTAATGGTGTTTTAGACTGGTGATTCCATGGGATTGAGATAGCTAAGTTGACGCACATCACTTGGCTAACTGTTGGGTTGAAAAGGGGGATGTAACGAACTCGTGAATGGGCTTACAAAGCAACAAACAGAACTGGCCTCACCTTGTAGCTGTTGCTGCTTCAACACCTAATCCCGGCATATTTGTGGGGCCATGTCGCCATGGTTCCAGAAGTTGTACAGTTGTCACTGGATTGGTTTAAGGGACAAATTACAGGAAACCCCTATATTTCATGGGAAAATCCATGGTTTCCTGTAAATTTTCCCATTAACCAATCCAATGAAGTTGGGAAACTCTAGCTCCTTGGCTGGCTCCCGACTTTTCGGAAGTTGGTATACCACTAGCTCCAACTGGCTCCCTCCCAGCGGAGAGGGGCATCTTTCATCTTCTTGGCCACTTCTTGCGGCCTCGGTGTAGGCGGCAGCTTTGGCATATCATTTCAACATACAGTATTTCAACCGACCTGCAAACGCTTCAAATTTCGGTGCTCATATTTTTGGTATTATATAGATATCAACGAAACCATTGGAAATAACTCACCAAAGTAGATGCACCAGCCTCTGACCTGAGATAAAGGGACCACCCAATAGACTGCGACTTTCTGAACTTCCCTGCTTGGCACCAACACTGTCTAGAAATGGTGATGTCCTCTCCATTTCGGTGTCATCAAATAATGGGGCAAATGAGGATTATCCACTGGAATTACTGTAGGGTTGTTGTTTTCCGTTTGAAGACAAACCGACATGACATTGCCTGAAAATAGGGTACTGTACCCATAGTTCCTATTGTTCCCATTGTTTGGAGTATTCTTAGTTACGATCCAATGTTTGATGGCAAATCAAATAGGAGGCATGGCTTGTTGATGTTTGCCTAAATGTATCCCATATATGTTTTTCTTCGGATGACCATGCCAGAAGTGGTCGACAATCCTGATCAGGAAGTCTCCCAACTAGGGAAACCCTCTGAAAAGTGCAGTAGGTTAAAGTACTTTGTCCTGATCACCATTTTTAACATCTCTAAAAATATCTCAAATATGGGCTTATCGATTTTTTTAAAGCCTAAACATGTCTCCAAATATTCCCTGCCATATGTCTTTCTTTAACATGCACTTGCTGGTGCTGATCCAATCGATAATCTCAAAGTCATCCCATTCCCACATTCCCTACTTACTAAGCACCAGCAAGTCAATGTCTAATATATGTTGAACTATTCGTAACTATTCCCAGCCATGTCGTTTTTCTATCAACCTATCCCTTCAAAATTCCTGACCATCCGGAAAAAAAAAAAAAAAAAACATTTCAACCTCAATTTCCCTTGGGAATGTCCCTTCAAAATTCCACTTGGTCATCGCACATGATGTCAAAGCCCATGAGGATATACAGCACCGCCAGGAACATGAACCAGAGGCCGATCCTCGCTCGCGGAAGCAGAATGCAGTGACTGGGGAAGTGCACTGTTTAGAATATCTA
Source organism: Symbiodinium sp. clade C Y103 (assembly GCA_003297045.1). Classification (NCBI taxonomy): domain Eukaryota; class Dinophyceae; order Suessiales; family Symbiodiniaceae; genus Cladocopium; species Cladocopium sp. clade C. Next base: position 41,843 of record BGPT01001842.1, on the reverse strand, counting down.
CAGTATGTTACTATATGTACAGTATATACATACACATTCTATAAAGAAAAATGCAGACGATTGTATACATAATATGTATATTATTGTATGTCTTTATGATTTTATATGTACTGCATACATATACCATACATAGTTACATAATCATACATATTCTATGTATATATATATATATACACGTACATATAGTGTGACCACAGCATGCTCCACAGGCTGAGGCCCTAGCAGCAGCTCAGCAGGGGCCGTGATGCTGGAAAAACAGAGCCAGAGAGTGCCTCCAAACGCCGTGCCGAGGAATTTTCACCCTGAAACAGGGGGGTTTTACCCTCTGCTTTACACTATATATGGTTCATAAGGGGTTAAGAATGGATTGATGATGGATTAATATATTATATGGGTTAACACTGAAACAGGTGTTAATAATGGATGAATATATGGGTTAATAATGCATTAATAATCTTAAAGAATATATGGTTTATAATGTTACCCTCTGGTTAAGATATGTTTCATAATGGGTTAATCATGGATTAAGAATGAGGTTGATAATGGTTCATGGGATACTTAATGATATACCATCTGGCAATCAAACGTGGCAATAGAAAGAAGTTAAAAATGGAGGTTTAAAGGGAAAACAATGATATAATTGTAAATTGGAGATTTTCAATTGCCACGTTTCATTACCAGAGGGTACTTGAGTTTATCATCAGAAACTTTGGGCCACTTTGATGACTTTGACTCTGACTGTCGAAAACTTGGGATTTACAATCACAACCTAGGACTATCCCATACAAAATTGGGGGGGTTGACCAGCAACAAAGTGGGATTTGACCCCAGCACATTGTATGTTGCCACAATCAAAAGTGAGGATTATGCTGTGAACCTGTAGTCTAGCCTGGAGTATCAAAAATGGGGATCTGGTCGGCGATGCAAACATTACTTAGTACTTGAGCCAGCGGCGAATCATCACATTCATGTCGTTGCAGGTTATGCCATGGAGATAACATCCTAGAGGTTGGATGCCAGAATTCGTTGAAATCCCTGAAAATTGGGACATGAAAACTACGGTAAAAAAAATTAAAGACCATTAAAGGCCCATGGTTTCGTGTAAGCCCTGAAACCAACCCGCTGAATTGACCACTCCAAAGTCCTGAAAAGCTGAGGATCCCGCCCTGAAAGCCATAGAACAGACCTGGGCTCAGTGTCGAGTGAAGTTCCGGACTCGGGCCACAGCGAAAGTAGGATTGACATCGCAGCCCGGTTCGTTCCTTGTGGCTGCCCTTGTTAGTTCAACGCAGCCTCCTGAACTTCCCTGAATGAGTTATCAATGATTCATGAAGTCAATTCCCTCGCCTCAACTTTCAGAACTCACACTCTTGGAACATGAACCATCCAACCCCATAGGCCATCCGTACGCCATCCAAGCCATCTCCTGGGCTCCCAAGCCACGTCCTTTGGACTCGGCCAAAAACTTGGCCTTGTTCAGAAGCATGTCTTGATATTCGTTCAATCCAGGCACTTTCTGAATCCACTCGGGCTTCGCCTCAGTCGTTCGGTAGCGCGGCGCACAAAAAGCGTCTCCCACGGAAATCTCGAGACGGCCGTCTCGCGGCGACATGTGGGGTTATAAAATGTTAGAACCCTTGGGGCTAAGACCTGAAAACTACTAGGATCATCAATCAACTATCAATCATATAATATTTAGTATAATTTCATTGGAGCCAATAATTCACCGTTGGGATTGATCGTACTTTTAGTATTGGCTCCCTATCAATCTCAACTCTCCAACGTCAGAGGGGATCATCACTGAGCTCGCTGCTTCAAACAGAACGGTCGTCGTGGCAAACGCAGCCTGTGAGCTTGGCACCAATTAGCATCGGGCTATGGGTCCAAATTAAGGACTCCCAGGAAATACTACCGAGAAAAATGTGGCGTTAATCCGACTAGAGAAATGAATGAAAGACCAAAAGTAAACGACATCTGTGAGTTTTTGTCCATTCCATCTCATGACTCTAAACCACATGTTCCACATTGCAATTGTAATATAAGCAGTGTCACAATTATCATAACCCTCATATAATCATCAACCAACTGTGTTTTTTAACACTGATCATATGGGTTTGCCTGAAAATGGTGCTCCGCTAACTTGACGGTGTATCATCATGTTCCTCGTTAAATTGCAATTTGGGGGTACCCTATGTTTGATCAAACCCACATATCATAGTGCTGTTTAGTTACATCCCATTCTATGTATATACATATATCTACCACATTGATATCCGAGTATATCCTATTCTCATTGGTTTTATATGGTTTTATACCTCATGTTTGGTAAAATCTTCCTGTTTTTGGAAACACCGTCCGAGGGGCCATCAACCCGGCACAAGCCTGGTACAAGTGTATCACGTACTTTGGAATCCTCGGTGTGACATCGCGCGCAGCTGTGTCATCCCTATGTGTTCCATGTAAAGTCAATATTTTGCATACTTTGTGGTCAATTCTGGCTAGATTTTGTGGGATAAATGTGAGTAAATCATTCATATCTACTTACACTTGGGACACTTTGGGGGGGTAAATGTGAAGAAACATGAAATCCCCTTCTACTGGTCTATGAAAAGGGATTACGGCAATGGATCATGAGAATATCTAATAAAACAAACAAGGTAGTATGACCTCTCTTAAACGTGTACCAAAGGCGGTACTTTGTGACAGTGACGCATGTGACGTTGACCAAACTGACCAGTGTCCACAGGTCAATAGTCAGCAGGCATGTTGCAGGAACCATTCTAGAGTGATAACTCATGATAGAAGCCTTGCATCTGGAAGCGTAACCCCCAAGAAAGAATGGCAAATATATCCACAAATCGCACAAGAAACTCTTATCATCAGTTCTGCTGCAAACGGTATTTTTTTGCTCAAAAAACGCCCTCATGTTTGTTGTTTGATGGAATAATTCTGGGATATCTATTTGGCAGCGTCATTGGCTATGATGCCCTAATATGCCAACATCATCATGCCCCAGTAAATCCTCAACTTTTGTTGACTGATTCCATGTATTTATCTATGTCGACATACTTCAGATGAACAAATCACTGCCCAAAATGCTATAATAGCCAAAATCAAAATCGGATTAGTTTGTCCGAAAATATCGAAACTATGGCACCCCTAATTCCAATCAACTACTATATAAACATTCCCGTTAGACATTGCCATTTGAGAGGTACAGAAATGCCCCAGACCCTGATCATCTACACTCTCAGGCTTCGGCTGCATGGATGCAGAGACCGGGTGGAATAACTCGGTGTCAAAAATGAAACCAGAGGGATTTGACCAAACATGGGGAAAATTCACCAAAAATGATGGATTTAACATGGATTTAAGATTATTTGACCATAGACCTTGGAGATTTCCCCGCTGTGCAGTACATTCTAAGCTGATCGTTTCAATACGAAGACGGTAAAAAAACTTTGGATCATTTGGGGATACCTCTGCGTTAGGAAACCCCCATGTAGCTATACGGGTCAGATTTTCGGACCCTGGGAATCCTGGAACATCCTGGAACCACAAATGTTGTTGACATTTTTATGGTGCAACTATCCCACTTGTCACTGCAACTGTTCAGATCAAAATCTTTGTCGATCCATGTGTCTTGGTCAAAATGGGGCCCAGCAATTGGATTGGTTCAATGGTTGCAGGCAAGACATGTTGCTGTCGATGGTTCAAACAATGGTCATAGTATTGATCTGCCCCAAATTGATAGTTGTTTGTTCGGTCAAGTCATCTCGTCTCCCCCAAAAAAAGTATGAAACATATCTTCACCTATCCTCCCGCCTCCCATTGGGTATCCCACCTTGAATTGATGCTGTTTTGTCTAGAGTCTAGAATAGATCCCCTGTTCATAGCAACGAGGACAGTATAATTTCTAGTGAGGTTGGCCAGTGTGCGACATCATTTTCCCTTTTACCACTTGCAACCACAGTGAGAAAAAGAAAACAACATCGGGAGAGGTGTCCCAAGACTTACTGTATTTATAAATGTTGCAAATACTTGATGCGTGGATACAGTATGATACAGTATGCATCCAAATAGTGCCACCTATTTTTGGATGGGTCAATCATTACTCCAAGGTACTTACATCCCCATATCTTTAGTTTCAATATCCATTCCAGAAATAATTCTGCATGTTTCGCAAGATTCGAGCACCCCTTTTCACTAGTGTTTTCCCATGTTTTCCCCTTATCAGAAATGGTGATCACAACAATCTTGAACCAGCTGATAACTTGGGGTCCCCAATTTTCTGGCCTGTTTAGAAAATCCAATCATATCTTATCACCATCTTAGTGACTTGAATACCAATTTCAGCAACGTAAATACCCATCTTGGCCCATCTTAGTCTTAGTGCCTTAAATGCAAATGTGTGTGGCTCAAATACCAGCAGTACCGGTTTAAATGCCACTTTAGTGGCCGAAATCTACAGATCCCAAATTCCCAAAATCTTCAGATCCAAGGAACTCCTGTGAGCACCCAGATGCATTGCACCAACGCTGCAGCGCCACCAATGAAGGCTAAGATCTCGGTAAAGAAAAACTTGCTGGTGCTAAACGGAGGGAATGGGGGAAGGGTCCATCATGACTGTTTTCACATTCATCCCATTCCCCCCTTCCCTACTAAGCACCAGTAAGAAAATCATGGTTTTACAAACCAACGAAGAATGGAAATTCAGTAGAAAAAACACAGAAGGCTAGGAATTTAAGAAGCAACAATAAGATAGAGTGTTCACCGGCAAACTTGGACTTTCATCAGAATCAGTGACAGTATACGGTATGAACTGATGTTCTAAAATGGGACAATAATTCGGCTGGGCGGTTTGGTTGATACCACGTGTCATCATTCACCCATTCGCTGCGGCATCCATTTAGGTGAGCTCAAAACATCCGGAGGAGGATGGAACTTGTGCAACGTTAAGACCAACCAGATATACTTGTACTACAGGTTGTCTGTGATGAAATATATTGAAATATAAAGCAAGTAGATTTACAAACCATGCATGCCGCATTGATGTTTTGAACAAATGTCATGCCTGTGCGGGACATGTAGCGTATGGAACGTAAATGCTTGTTTTGCATCCGCAATTCCTACACACACGCACACAACCCAAGCCTACGTGTGGAAAAAGGACGAGGCTAGCAGGTACAGAAAACCATGTACCTCCTGGTTACTTACCATTGGAAAATCACCATTTTGAGCAGGTAAATCATCGAAATAGATTGGCCATTGTCCATAGCTGCGTTAAATTAACAGAGGGTGAATTGCAGATATACTTCTCCATTTGATTATCCATTGTAGCGTGACTCTTGTCTTTTTTTTTGACCTGGCCCAATGATCATTGAAGCAAGGGAGACCAGGAGGATACGATGCCACCAGGCTGTCAGGAGCTGTCGTGAAAGGTCCATGTTTTGCAACCTGTTCCCCTCCGGCAAACATTGCAGAAAAACCGCCATTCGCTTCGATGATAAGGCCGGCACTCGCACGCCACTGGGTCCTTGTTCGATCAAGTCTCCCACCTTTGGCCAGTGATCATAGTGATCCCTTGCTGGGCAAATAAAAGGTATTTCATGCTGGATGCATTTGGTGGTGCACCAGTTTGTTGGCTAAGTTGGTTTACAACTTCTACTAATACAACTAGGGCTTTTGAGGTGACTACCACTGCAACTAGATGGACGGGGAATGATGGGGATATATAATGCTATAAACCAACCTATACTTAGCTGCTGGATGTCACCCCTTGATTTCTGAACCTCGGGAACCTTGGTTGAACAAAAGGGAAGAAACCATCAGCTTTACTTTATATATCATACTTTATCGGCCTTTTTGCTGTGGCCTGTGGGTTTTTGGGGCGTGGTTTCGATTCATGGTGTCGGGTCTACAATCTTCAGTCAAAACCTTACAGTCTTCCAACCTTATGTGCGCCATGACCAAAGACCGCAACTTGCGGCAAAGGGTTGAGTTGAACGCCAATCTTCACGGCGGGGATGCAAAGGAAACCATGGAAAACCCTCATAAAATACATATTTTATGATATTTGGGCGTATTTTACCATGTTTATCGAGGGAACTTGTGGGAAACCATTGGAACCCCATGGAAACTGTTTAGATCGCCTCCCTGGAGCGGAGCAACCGACCGGTGGCCACCTGGCTGACAGACTGCCAGGCGTAATCTGCGGCAATCCCGGCATATTGATATGCCTTCGCTTGCACCTTGGCCCAGGGTGTGGATATGACATGTTTTTGTTCATATGTGCGATGGGTGTAATGCTGGGAGCCAGGACAGGGTGATTCATGGAGATTATGTTCCGATACTTCACTGGGGTTAAACCTACCATAGGGGTAACTGGAGTGTTTTCACATGTTCTAACTGAGTCATGGGGCCGTAATGGCGATCTAATCTGTTTAGTAAGTCACCTTTGGCATCAGGGCCCGGTGATCAAATTTTGTGACGAATGGGACCCCAAATCCGGTAAAAAAGATTGAATGGGGAAAAGGGATGGTGATTACCCTCTGGTAAACTAACAGTTTGCTATGGAAAATCACCATTTTTTATGGGAAAATCCACTATTAATGGCCATTTTCAATAGCTATATTAGTTTACCAGTGGGTATTAATCATGTTCGGAATTTGCAATGGCTGTAAATTGGTCGTAAATCTCAAACGAACGATCAAAAATGGTATCAACAAACCAGCGCATGTAGCGAGGAAACTGGGGATGGTTGATGATTGGTTTTACCACATTATATCCCTGAAATCTCATGCAACTTCAAAGATGTTCAGTGATTATGATGATGATCATCATCATCATCATCAACAACACAGAAAATCAGTTTCCAACTACTTTCTGGACATTCCATACGTTAGGATGCAGAGGGGTTGGTTTTCTCTGGGGATGACCCTCTGGTTTGCGGCTCAACGCCCCTTTCTTTGGCCCCCAAAATGAATAGGGCTAGTAGTAAATCGTTGAAATCTGGTGGTATTTGATATTAATTAGTGGACAGGCGGGTTACTCAAAAATCCACTGGCTTGTCAACGTATCATGACTTTCCTGACTAAAGTAGCCACATATCATATATCATCTAAGGATATATAGGGGTTAAATACCAATGTGTTTTCAATTTTCAGACCCACCCATGCTCCTTTGGAATCCCAAATCTTTAGACATGCCCATCTTTTGGACGTCTAAAACCAAGAATGACTTTATCGATAGCAATATCAGACCCCTGGTTTTGAAACCTTGCGGGGGCCCTCGAAACTCAGGCCGCGCACACCCAGGGTGAAAGCATGGTATCCCCAGTCAAGTGGACCAATTTGTTGTGGATTTTTGATGATTTCTGGAGTCTTGAAGCTTGAACACTTCCATTTTACCTGCACTTCGTGTTTAGCAATTGTTTAAGCTGGAACCCTTCGACCTGTGCAAACCCGGGAGGGATTTCCTTTCAAACTTTCCCAGTTTGAACTAGTGGATGGTGTGGAGGTGCTGTTTAGTGGAAAAACATGGAAAATCATGGAAAGACCGGTGCGATTAATAGAAGTTCTTGTTTTTTTTGTGAAGCCAGGTTACTTCCCCCATGTTTGTTGCTTAAATCCCTCTGTGTTGCAAACTTGCTATGGGATATGACAAATATGTCAAGAAACACAAAACAAATGGTTCAAGCATGGTCAAACAGGTTTCTTACTGAAGGTGCCCTTGACTGGTCCCAGTCTCCCGCCCTGCCACCTGCACATTCTTTTACACAAATGCATCAGTTTGAAGTCATCTTGTAGAACACTATTCCCCTACAGGTCGGCATTTTACATTGAATGTCAAGCATGTCAAATGTTGCACGAAAATTTGAAGCATAGGGGAAGACTTTGCCCCTTGATCGTATACCAGTGTAGAGGTTTTCTCAGTTTCAGTCACTAGCATTGTCAGACTCCTCGTGCTGTTCCTCCTCTCCATTGTTCGATCCTTCTCCGTGTTGTGAATCTTCTGCATCTTGGGGGCTCGAAAATGACAGTGGTGAAAATTGGTCCAGTGACATCGCTCGGACGAAATCCATGAGATCAGGCTCGTCTTCTGATTCACTGTCTTCAAATTCACTTCCTTCTTCCATGGAAAGGATGCGTCGGAGATCATCATCCAGTTCGTTGCTGGGACAAACGGCTTCTTCCCCTGAGACTAGGAAGCAAAGGGCCGCTATCATGACTACGATGCAGCCGATGTAGCCCAGCAGTTTCCACCAAGGTGCACTGTCCATCTCTTGTAGGATGATGAGGGCACTGAGGCTGTTCGAGACAATATTGGAGCCCTGGAAGACCGTCACCATATAGAGAGCTTCGTATTTCTGCATGCCCTTCGCCATATATGGCACATTAACCACGGCAAAGAACACTGCTCCAGTCAAAACAATCCATGGGAGCCAGTGCCCCCAGGGGCTGCAAACGTGTGCAGATGCGCAGTCGGCTGCAAAAACTGCTGCCACCCGCGTGCACCACATGTTACCTGCCATGGAGCCTGCAGTGGCTCCCAACGAGAATCCTCGTAGCACCGAACCTTTCGCCGAACGTTTGCGAAGCCATACATTCAGACCGAACCACAGAGCGAAAACAAATCCGTAGACCAAGACGCTCCATCGCAGAAGGATAGCTTCAGCCCGTTCCAAAGTCCAGACCTCTTCATCTTCGTTGTGGTTCTTAAAGATAATTGACAAGNCAAGACGCTCCATCGCAGAAGGATAGCTTCAGCCCGTTCCAAAGTCCAGACCTCTTCATCTTCGTTGTGGTTCTTAAAGATAATTGACAAGGTGGCCGTGAGAAAGATTATCGCCGATGCGATCAATCTGCAGGCGGAATAAGCATGAGGGTGACTTTGAAAGGCCAAAATTGCGGAAACAAGTTGAAGAGAGACCCCCTGTTGTTAAATGATCTTAAATGGTGGTTTACCGATCCTGGGTTGGCATCATTTCACAACAACCATATCATTGGCAGGAAGAGATGGTCTTACTATGTCTTACTTAAGTGGCATTCCTCTATCAAATATGTTAACATGAAACCCATCCAGCTACCTTTCACCCAGCTTTTCGCAGGTGGACATAGGTGGACCCTCCACCAGTTTGCAACTCCGCTCCTCCGTCTCGTCAGCTTCTCACCTAAGGTGAAGGGAGCGATGACAGCATTGATCACCTGGCACGATGGCTTCCATCCATGGCACCCATAGTGAATCAGTTGATTGGCAATTCGGGCTTCATCCTCCCCTTTGGAAGGTGGAAAATCGAAAAATACCATGACCTTCTTTCAGTAGCCAAAAAATCCTCGAATAGGAAAACAACGATCAAATGACTAGTGCTACCGTGCTACTCGTTTCAGTGGTGGAAAGTTCAGCATGTTTGTCAGTGACAAGACATGAATTCGAACAATTCCAGTGGTCAAAGAAAATGGTGCAAGGACAGCGGCCGCCGCAAAGGCGTAGCCAGCGACATCAAACAGAGGGCCAAGCAATATGTTCATAGCCTTGGTGTTGGCTCAGTCTGGACCCCTGAACCAAAATTGTCTTTTAGATCAGTTGGTTTGTAAACCCATTAACTATAGGACTATAGGTATATCATCCCTAAATCTTACTTAACACAGTTATGAGTGGATCAAAAGCGTGGTGCCTTCCCCAGTGTTCCCAGACCCCTGCTTTTGCGGGACCTTCAAAGTAAATGAACAAACCCATCACTCCGGGACTTTGGAAATCAAGCATCTCTATTTTTATGTGGTAGATTGTCCACTTTGTTTGGATACTTTCTAGCCATCCATTCATAGTAAAGCCCCGAAAAAAAAAGGGACTAAAAAACATACATAAAGATATATAAAGTATATAGTAGATACTTCCAATCGATCCAGCAATGATGTCAAACCATGAAGAACAATCAAAAAAGTTCTGCAAAGTCCAGGTCACCATGCCTAAGATGAAGAAGCTGCGGCTCTCCCCGAGCTTCTGCTCCTTCTTCTTGAGTTCAGACATGCGAATCATTTGCATTCCACAGGTTCCCATCGTCAATCCGAAGACGACCTGGGGCCCGTGGGGGCGCATGAATCGTCACGTTCCTTATTAAATTGCTCGGGGTATCCTAATTTTCAGACATACCAATGTGGTGGATTAAGCAAAGGGAAAACAAAAATTACCAAAGCAACCCAGGCTACTAGGGCCACTCCCATGACCCACCGCATGGTGGGAAAACTTTGGAAAACTTGCCGCGGCACAAGTCGGGAAAGCAACTGCTTCGTCTTGAGCCCTCGCATGAACAATTCAGTGGTACCGCGTCCTCCGCTTATTGAAGTCATTTGGATCAGTATGTTTTTACGAGTTAGTTTAGGTCTGCTGAAAGTCAGTAGTACCAGTTTGAACTAAATCAAACATTCACACCACTCAGGTTTTTGGATATGTTTTGGCGCTAAACGGATGCTTTCGGTGTTTTCAACCGCAGCATGTACATGAACCCAGCCACCTGTGGATCATTGGCCCATTCCAAGATCTTGTCTTTGGCGGCAGATGCAACCTTGGCACCACAGTTCTCAAGCTTTACCACTTGATGGAGATCAGCAGAATATCGTACGTGTGTAGGGAGGTACAGTAGGGACGTAGGTCGGTTTGGGTAGGTTGGTTTATGTAGGTAGGTCGGCGTGTCTGTAGATGAATACGTGAACATATATAATATAACACATATACATATATAATACATACATATATATATATAATATAATATGCATATAATACAAATATGTGTATATATATATATATATATCACACAGAATCACAATTGTGGGTATAAATCTCTGCCTGACCTGTAGTGTATATCATACTGTATATTCTCCTATTATCGTATATATAAATGAAAGCCTTCTCCGTTGACAGCAAACTCCACAGGTATCAAAAGATTTGAACACCTTATCTAAATGAAAATACCTGCAAAATAGTCACCATGTCTGATAAACCTGAATCAGATCCATTTTGCTGGCTTCCTTCATCATCATTTACATTGGGATGGGGTTCAAACCTTAATTGGTATCATAGCAGGCGGTTAGCTGTTTATCGGATGTTGATCACTGTATCTATTCATACTGAAAATGAGATGGTTAGAACAGTCCCGGTGCATCATGAGACATCATCATCTTTGCACTCTATATTGCATTTCCCAATCTAAAACGCCTCTTGCCTTTTGGCCATCAAGAAACTCAAGGGGCCCACCCCAAAACCTTCATCGACGGACTTGGTAGTTGTCATCCCCCCCAGGACTGAAGCTTCAGCGATCTTCAGCGCCAGTTTCTCTTGTCGTATCTTGAAGTGATACATGGATCTGCATCTCAGGAGCTAGCCAATAATCCGCAAAGCACGCATATTGACATAGGTATATCATATACACCAATGCACATTACATACGTAATATAATTGCATAGATAGATATCTAGAATTACAGTATGTAGATATGGGCGTATCCCATATACTGACTGAGAAGCACATCCAAGTGATTCAATGAAGCAATGGCTGCTCATTTCTTTTGGTCCGAGAAATACGACTGTCGGTTCACAGGGAAAGTACGTTGGTTTCCGCATCCATAGTGGCAAGATGTGACAGACACATCCATACAAATCCCCCATGAAGCTTCATGGTAGTATCACCAAACCCCCAAACAACCAACCATGGATTGACGTTCTTATTGTCTCTAGCCGCCTCTCAATTCCAAGGAAACCTGGAAGCCCTTCGATATCTTCACATTTGCCATGGCACCTCCGGAAACTTCTCCTGGGCCACTTTCAGAATCTCAGCTTGAACAGCTGGATCACTCAGTGCGTCCTGGCAGTGGCTTCACATGGAATCCGGAAAAATTGGATGCCAAGTATGCCATCAGAATATCACGATTTTCGAGTGCACATTGCCATTTCTGGGTTCTCACCTTGGAAGAACTATCGTTGCCTAGATCCCTGTGAAAAATACCTGCTATATACCTGCGGTAATCAAACATGACATTGGACATTCACAATGAAAGTAGATGGTCAACTGGTTAACAATTAGGCATTTCCGAAGAGTAAGAAATGTGGTTTTCCATGTTTTTCCCCAAGCATCCCCAAACTATAGCTACAATTGCCAGGTGTCCATCCCCCGATCTGGGCGGGTGTCCTCCCCGGCTTTCTTGATCGCTGCCTGCACCTGGGCTCCCACGCAATGCTTTAGATGTGCGACGGATTGTGCAGGGATGCAATAGATTTCTGGGAATGATCATAGACATTGATGTAGCAATTAAGTTGGGATACTGTAAAAGGATGTAACATATACTTTTCTCTGACATGATACTGAGATATATTGAGGCGTTTCACAATAGTTTTATTTTACATCATCATAAAATTGTCAAATGGGGAGGACTTACAGAGATATGTTGCGCCGTTGAAAAACGACCCGTCCCACCTTCGGGTCTTGAAGGATCTTGTCCCGCACAGATGGATCATCCTCGGAGCATCTCGAAGCATCAAAAAGTGAGGAGCAAATTACCATACCCTCTGGTGATTTGTGAAGTCGCCATGGAAAATCCACCATTTTGCAGTCACTCATCAATTTTTGGAATCTAGAAACGGGTCATTTTCCATAGCTATGTTAAGCAGAGAGGTCGCAATCATTCCCGGAAGTGGTCCCATCCCTGGCCGCTGCGTCACATACTGATCTGAGCGTGGAACCACTCCCACCATGTCAAGGAGAAAGCATGGACCCGCACCGAACAAATTTTCCACTGCTTTGAGCAGAAAGACTTGGCCACAAGCCACTCTCTGCGTTTCCCCGCTCCGGCCAACGACTGCTCTCATCGAATCATCTGTTTTTTTTTTACGAGGCAAAGTTAGGATTTTACCAATTTCACCCGTCACAAACTAGAACAATGCAGACTGGAACAATGCTTGTGCCATCGATCTTCAGATTAAACGAAGCCAAATGGTGAGTTTCCGTGAAAGAAGAGGACTTGACTTAACTAAGGAAAAACCGTCATATTCTCATGAACACATGGGTTTAATATGACTTATATAAACAATCAAAAACCTTGGAATTCAACCAAACAAACTTTGGACTTCGCCAAGACAGTCCTGAAGGAAATCCTTTATCAACAGCCTTTGACCTTTTGAAGGACTGATCACTATTTCACCATGTTTCCTCACCATTTCAGGTGATGTTGAGCAACGAAGGATAAAGAACAGTCAGGATAAGGACCTCTGTGATGTGCGCTAAACTGATCTAAAATTTAACCTTGTAGCCTTCTGGCCACTTTCCTCGCCGCCTTGTGGCTCCTCCCCGGTGCACCTGTTCTCATTGTCATTTTGCAGCCAGCATAAAGACAAGAGTCTTGCCGTTAAGCGTGCTGGAATTCGGCAATGATATAACAATGAGAAAACAGGTCTCTTGAAACTGGATAAAGTCCTTCAAAAGAGGAATCTGAAGAAGCAGCGGATCAAACACTGCAAATGAAAAGAACCTTTGGGCAAAGGTTCGCGAAGCCATGCATTCAAACAGAACCACAGATCGAAGACCAAGCTGTAGACCAAGACGCTCCATCGCAGAGAAATAGTTTCCGCCCGTTCCAAAGTCCAGACCTCTTCATCTTCGTTGTGAGCCTTGAAGAAAATGGACAAGGTGGCTGTAGGCCCTGCCGACTGATTGCATCTTCCATCTTCAGAATGGGAGGATGATCAATTCTTTCATCCCTCCCTTCACCTCAGGTGAGAAACTGACAAGCTGCAGGATTGGGGTTTCGAACTGAAGGGTCCACGTTTGTACAGAATGATGGCTGGATGTTAACCATTTTGACACATGCATACCCTTTGAGACAAACCCAGGGCTGGTAAACGGCAAGTTTATTAGCAGGGTACATCTCTTCAACTGATTGCCCGTCCAGGATCTTTCTCACGGCCACATCCATCATCTTGAAGATTCTTGAATATGATGGATAATGTGGCAGTGATGAAGATAGAAACATACCATGATCCTATTTCAATTGGTACAACAAGAAATAGTTCTCAAATAATTAGAATGATAAAACATAACTACTAAACAAATCATGAGTGCTATAGCCACTTTCAGTGGTGAGAAATTAGCATGTTTATCGGCGACACGACACTAGTTCCAATAATTCCAGTGGTCATAAAAAACAACGTTTTTGCTAGCTAGGTTACCATGTTTTTGATTCCATACTCTCCCTGTTTGCTTTAACCCACGAACAGTGACGAAACACATTTGTGCCAGCCGTATCATTGCGCCCTTTTCAGGTTTCAAGGAATCTGTTCATAGCTTTGGAGTAAAAGAAGTCTTAGATAAGGCCTCCCAGTTGTAAGTTTGTTTATAAACCAAAACAATTATATTACATAACTATGTTCTATATAGTAATATATAGTAATATCCTCCATAAACCCTACTTAAGTCAATTTAGCTATCTAGGGTGCGTCACCTCATCCAAACCTTGGTGCATTGGCCCATCCCCAAGACATTATTTGGAGGTTTCCTAAGTCATGGGGTACCCCAATAGCTGGATCGTTGATGTCATGGAAGATCCTGTTTCAATGAATGATTTTGGGGGACCATGGATTGGAAACCTCCATGCCTAACACTTCTTCACGCATGGACTTCAATCCCCAAGTGATAGGTCATCTAAATTGCCTAAAAATATGAATGATGACCTTAGCCATTTAACAATTGTGGAATGGGCTTGGCACAGTTTCCCACATTTACCTATCAATCCTATTGGTTGTGCTGAATCGGAGAGCTACATATATCCCCTGCTTTTGGGGGGTTTTCAAATAAAAAAACTTTGGATTCTGGTACTGAAACATGAATGATTTTCATGAGGCAGATCATCCACTTCGGGATTTTCCGCTCATCAACTTCACAAAATATGTGATATTCCCAATCGATCCAGCAGTTGTAGATGAAAAACCCATGAAAAAAACATCAAGCGTTTTCTGCAACTCCAGGTCACCATGCCCAGGATGAAGAAGCTGCGGCTCTCCCCGAGCTTCTGCTCCTTCTTCTGCCACTGCAAGGTCATCGGCACGAGCGCGGAATGCAATTCCTTCACATGTCGGACCTAAAGCTGGTGAGCAGCTTCAGCTCCGAAATGCGAATGAATTGCATTTCGGGCAGGGCCCAACTGCAGTCCGAAGATGACTGATCTGGGGCCTCCAAACAAGCAACATGTAGAGCATCAACAAATACCATCTGGGTGTGGGTCAAAATTGCAGAATTGAGGACGCCCGAACCGTAGTGAAAATGCCAAGAAAAAATGATGAAAAATGTGGTGGTACTCCGACTATATAAATGAAAGACCAAAAGTAAAGAATTCGCCCCTTTAAACACCACACTGAACAAGGCTCTGCCATCCATTCAGGTGTGAACCAAATCCCCAAAGAAGGACATTTACTGACACCCATGATGAAAAGTATGAACTCTTCCCAACCTTCCCATATGCCAGCAAATTGGGATCATCATCCAAAGTAGGATGGAACAAATCAAAGTTAAACCACCAACCAGATATACACATAGTTAGTACTGTACGTTGTCTATAATAGGCTATATAAAATACGATTATGACTAAATATTTCTTAGATTCAAGGATACTACGTATTTGTGTTTTGAAGAATGTCATGCCTGTGCCCATGATCCTACACACACAAGTGCAAGCGGCGAGTGGATACAAACTTTGAATCTTATGCACGGAAGCAAACATGTGGAAAAAGGACGAAGCTAACACGTACATACAACATCATAAAACATTTAGGTTGATGTTTTTTTGTTGATATACTTCTGCATTGGATTCTCCATTGTAGCGTGACTCTGAACGCGATCTCGGGATTTCCCAGTGCTTCCCACCGTGTTTAACAGTGATCCGCTGCCGAGCAA
The DNA here is from genome assembly GCA_003297045.1 of Symbiodinium sp. clade C Y103. NCBI lineage: Eukaryota > Dinophyceae > Suessiales > Symbiodiniaceae > Cladocopium > Cladocopium sp. clade C. The sequence continues at coordinate 25,907 of BGPT01001842.1, read as the reverse complement.
ATCTGTCTGACTGAAAATGGAGAAAAAAACCCTTGCAAAAAGGTCATTCATATTTTTATGTTGGGACGATGATGATGAATTTTCATCAATTTTTCTATGTTCAGATGCTGGATATCACCTCTCTGGATAAACCTTGGGAAGCCTTGACGATACCCACACCCGTCGAGGTGATATCGGCCGTTTCGTTGTCTGTCCAGTGAGGGGCGTGGTTTCTTATTCATGGCATCGCGTCTACGAGCTTCAGTCAAAACCCTACCAGTGCTTGCAGTCTTCCGACCTTCTGTCCTTCATGACCCCAAACCACAACTTGCGGCAACCAGTTGAACACCAATCTGAACGGCGACAATGCAAAGAAAACCATGGAAAACCGAAAAACTTGATATTTTGCCATATCTTACCATTTTACCATAATTTACCTATCAGGAACTGGAAAACCATACCGAAACAGTTGAAATTTCCTATGCCTTCACCTGCAACTCGTGAGTCCACTATCACCAACAAGAAAGATCAAGAAAGTGCGAAGTTAACCATGAAAACTGGAGATAAACCTGCATAAACCATAGAAATTATGATTAAATATTGATTTACAGATGGGGGCAAACACCAACAATTAAAATGGTGATACAATCCGGTGTCATAAAACATGGCTAGCGGTGAAACCTCCGAACTAAATGGGCATTGAAATGGGAAAATATAATAAAATATATGGAAATCCTCAAACTAAATGGGGGTGTTTTCCAGCAATGTCTGACTATCAAAATCTATGCCATGTTAAGTTGCAGTCATCCTACCATCATCAATGGGATTGCGTATTACGGGATGTACTCTCCCCCTGTATGACAGTCCACTTCTATGGGAAAGTAAACAATGTTTAACCCAAGGCGCCTGTAACACCAATAAACTGGCTGATGATGGGCCGCCTTTTCCGTCGTTCTACTGGGGACAATTCGATTGCAATACCATGCAATCACAGGATGCGATGCCCTGCCACCCGCAAATTCTTTTCAGCAAACGCATTGGTGTGAAATCATGTTGCAAGACATTAAACTGAGATCCCCTACAGGTCGGCATTTTACATTGAATGTCAAACATGTCAAATGTTGCACGAAAATTTGAAGCATTGGGGAAACTTTGCCCCTTGATCTACCAATCTACCAGTGGAGAGGGTTTCTCAGTTTCAGTCATTAGCATTGTCAGACTCCTCGCGCGGTTCCTCCTCTCCATTGTTCGATCCTTCTCCGTGTTGTGAATCTTCTGCATCTTGGGGGCTGGAAAATGACAGTGGTGAAAATTGGTCCAGTGATATCGCTCGGACGAAATCCATAAGATCAGGCTCGTCTTCTGATTCACTGTCTTCAAGTTCACTGCCTTCTTCCCCTTCTTCCATGGAAAGGATGCGTCGCAGATCATCCTCCAGTTCGTTGCTGGGACAAACGGCTTCTTCCCCTGAGACTAGGAACCAAAGGGCCGCCATCATGACTACGATGCAGCCGATGTAGCCCAGCAGTTTCCACCAAGGTGCACTGTCCATCTCTTGTAGGATGATGAGGGCACTGAGGCTGTTCGAGACANATCATGACTACGATGCAGCCGATGTAGCCCAGCAGTTTCCACCAAGGTGCACTGTCCATCTCTTGTAGGATGATGAGGGCACTGAGGCTGTTCGAGACAATATTGGAGCCCTGGAAGACCGTCACCATATAGAGAGCTTCGTATTTCTGCATGCCCTTCGCCATATANGATGATGAGGGCACTGAGGCTGTTCGAGACAATATTGGAGCCCTGGAAGACCGTCACCATATAGAGAGCTTCGTATTTCTGCATGCCCTTCGCCATATACGGCACATTAACCACGGCAAAGAACACTGCTCCAGTCAAAACAATCCATGGGAGCCAGTGCCCCCAGGGGCTGCAAACGTGTGCAGAAGCGCAGTCGGCTGCAAAAACTGCTGCCACCCGCGTGCACCACATGTTACCTGCCATGGAGCCTGCAGTAGCTCCCAACGAGAATCCTCGTAGCACCGAACCTTTCTCCGAACGTCTGCGAAGCCACACATTCAGACCAAACCACAGAGCAAAGACCAAGCCGTAGACCAAGACGCTCCATCGCAGAAGGATAGCTTCAGCCCGTTCCAAAGTCCAGACCTCTTCATCTTCGTTGTGGTTCTTAAAGATAATTGACAAGNCAAGACGCTCCATCGCAGAAGGATAGCTTCAGCCCGTTCCAAAGTCCAGACCTCTTCATCTTCGTTGTGGTTCTTAAAGATAATTGACAAGGTGGCCGTCATGAAGATAATGGCCGATGCGATCAATCTGCAGGCGGATGAGGGTGACTTTGAAAGGCCAAAATTGAGGAAACAAGTTGAAGAGAGACCCCCTGTTTTTAAATGAGTGGTTCACCGATCCTGGGTTGGCATCAGGTTGACAACAACCATATTGTTGGCACGGAGAGACAGAGATGGTCTAAGTGGTATTCCATGGTATTCCTCTATCAAATGTGCCAATATTAAACCCATCCAGCTACCTTTCACCCAGCTTTTTGCAGGTGGACCCTCCATCAGTTTGCAACTCCGCTCCTGCGTCTCGTCAGCTTCTCACCTAAGGTGAAGGGAGCGATGACAGCATTGATCACCTGGCACGATTGCTTCTATCCATGGCACCCATAGTGAATCAGTTGATTGGCAATTGGGGGGTCATCCTCCCCTTGGGAAGGCGGAAAATCGGAAAATTCCATGACCTTCTTTCAGTAGCCAAAAAATCCTCAAATAATCACTAGTGCTACCGTGCTACTCGTTCTCAGTGGTGGAAAGTTCAGCATGTTTGTCAGTGACAAGACATGAATTCGAACAATTCCAGTGGTCAAAAAAGTGCAGTCTTTGCCCGTTTGTTGGAAATTCCAAGTGACAATATTAAAGCCCGAAAATGGTGCAAGGACAGCGGCCGCCGCAAAGGCGTAGCCAGCGACATCAAACAGAGGGCCAAGTCTCAGCCCCTAAAAGGTGAGGGCCCCAGTTGCGGGTTGTAAACCAAGTATAGCTATGTCCTCCTTAGTCACCTGAGTCAACTAGTCGTGATAATTTGTGTTCGTCAACTTAGGGTGCCTCACCTTGCAGGTGCTCTGCTCACCCTGCCGATCAAAATCTTGGTGGTGAACATCCCCAGATGGTTTTGGTGAACATCACCCCCATTTTTTGTCACACTCACATCGGCCCATCCCCAAGTCGTCATTCTATTAATTCTATGTTTATCTAAAACACATATTCACGGACTGAAAAATCCCCAACGGATGAGTTGTCGAAATATGAATGATGACCTCACATGAGACGATTGTGGAATCGGCTTGGCACAGCTTCCCACATTTACCTATGGATCCTACTGGTTTTGTGAAATGGGCGAGCTACACTCCGATTCATCAATCAACCAGAGTGAGAAGGGTATCTACGGTGAAATTCCCCAACAATATCCTATGCTTTTGGGGGACCTTCAAATGAACAAACCCATCACTCCGGGATTCTGGCATTCTGGTATTGAAACATGGGTGATCATCAGGATATCATCAGGTAGGTCATCCACTTTGCTGGTTCATTCCCAATCGATCTCCCAATCGATCCAGCAATTGTAGATGAAAAACCCATGAAAAAACATCAAAAAAGTTATCTGCACACTCCAGGTCACCATGCCCAGGATGAAGAAGGTGCGGCTCTCCCCGAGCTTCTGGTCCTTCTTCTTGAGTTCAGACATGCGGATCATTTGCATTCCACAGGTCCCCATCGTCAATCCGAAGATGACCTTGGAGCGGCTGATCCGGGGCCTCTAAAAACAAACACACGCACACGTATTTAGTACAATGTAACGTAGATACACCGCATATAAACAATTGAATTTCATGTACAATCTAATACAATATAATATGATATGATATGATATAATATAAAGTAGTAATTCAATATAATACAATATAATATATATATATAATAAAATATAACACAATGTAATACAATAAAACATAATATAATATGATAAAATATAATATAGTATGATATAATATAAAATGATATAACATAATATATGATTATATGTATGTATACATTATATATATATATGTCTGTGTGTGTATACTCAGCATACATATATATATATAATGTAGTATGTTTATTGTCCATCTTCCCATGGGTTTGGCTGAAAATCTATCGAATTGCTATAATATGAGGCGGTTGATGGGTATCCTAATCTTCAGACACACCAATGTGGTGGATTAAGCGATGGGAAAGCCAAAATTACCAAAGCAAACCCGGGCTACTAGGGCCACTCCCATGACCCACCGCATGGTGGGAAGACTCTGGAAAACTTGCCGCGGCACAAGATGCGGACAGCAATTGCTTAGTCTTGAGCCCTCGCATGAAAAATTCAGTGCTACAAGTACCACTGATGTGTTCTGCGCTTTTTGAATTCATTTGGATCGAAGATTCTGTTTTACGATTTGGTTGAGTTCTGCTGAAAGACAGGAGTACCAGCTTGAACTAAATGACATGCTGATTGCAACAAATCTTCACACCACTTAGGTTCTTTCGATGTTTTTGACGCTTTCAACGGCACCCAGTGCATGGTGCCAGCCACCTGTGGATCATTAGCCCATTCCAAGATCTTGTCTTTGGCAGAAGCGACCTTGGACCACAAAGCTTCACCGTCTAATCTCATACAGGAGAGGTAGGTGTATATATATATATATACACATACATACTGTATGTATAGTTGTTTATTGATTATGGGATGTTATGGGTATAAATCTGTCTGCTATATATACAGATATACTCCTACGATGACATAAACTAAGGTCTTAGCTGACAGCAAATTCCACCAATGTCACCGATTTGAACACCTGATTATTAAGAAACAGCAAAATATTCACCATGTCTGATGCACCTGAATCAGATCCAGTTTTGCTGGGTTCCTTCATCATCATTTAGGGATGGGGTCAAAACATTAGTTGGTCTCATGGTTTCGCCGGTGAATAGATGATGATCACCCTATTCATATTGAAAAGGAGATGCTTAGAACCATCCCCGTGTATCATGAGACATCATCTCTGTTCCAAAAAAAAACTCACAATCCAAAATGCCTCTTGCCTTTTCACCATCTTTCGAAACTCAAGGGGCCCCAGCCCCTTGAACCCTTCGAGGGACTTGGAAGCAGAAAAGTCCCCCAGGAATCCAGGGGACCCCAGGACGGCTTTCAGTGCAGGCTGTGCAGCTTGATTTCGATCATGTACCCTCTGGTAGTTGAACATAGCTATTTCATGCTGGTTCAATGAAGCAATAGCTGCTCAGCCCTGAATTCCGAGACATACAACTGTCGCTTCACTGGGAAATTACATTGATTTACCCATCCATAGTGGTAAAATGTAGCATACAAATCCCCCAGGAAGCTTCATGGTAGTACCACCAAAACCCCAAAAGCCAATCACCGCTTGGAGATTCTTATTGTTTCTGGCCGCCAATAAATTCCAAGCGAACCTTGAAGCCCTTCAATATCTTCGGATTTGCCATCGCACCTCTGGAAACTTCTCCTGGGCCACTTTCAGAATCTCAGCTTGAACAGCTGGATCACTCAGTGCGTCCTGGCAATGGCTACACGGAATCCGGAAAAGGGGGATGCCAAGTATGTCGAGGTATGCCATCAGAATATCAAAAATAAGTTTTGACTGCAAATTATATAACATTTCTGTGTTTTCACCAAGAACTATAAACGTTCAGAGCCGGAAGGTCTTTAGGAAGCAAAAAGAAACTGCACTTTTTCCCAACATTATCTACATATCTGGGTGGTGTGGTCCTCCCCGGCTTTCTTAATCGCTGCTTGCACCTGGCAAATCTGATCGCCGGCGACTGAAAAATCTGGTTGGCCCGTTCATGAAATGAAGATACAATGGGTGGCATGGCCTATCCCAGGGATGCGCTGCATTTCTTTTACTGGTTACATATCCCATTTAGTGCAAAAGATTGAAGGACAACAGTATCAGTACCCATCCAAGGTTTGTGCCAGGCCTGTTGTATGATTTACATTTATCATGATAGGGATCCAGGACCAGAATGCACATTGATGTAACTTGAAAAAAATGAGATATATAACAGGGATATAATATGATTATCAATATGATTATATGATATTCGGGCAACACGATAGACATAATGATATTTGTCAAACAGGGTGACAGGGGCATTTCATGGACATGAATAGGGATACCACTCTGTCCCCCCACAAAAATGAAAGTCAACTGGGACCATCATCCCTGTTAAAAAATGTCAAAAGAAGAAATCACCATGGCATTTTGCCTTTTCCCCCCTTGAGATGGGGAGTGATAGTAAAATCCCCCCTAAACCAATGAATTGTAGTAATATCATGAAATATCCTGAAATATCCCCCATCCCACCTTCGGGTCTTGGAAGATCTTATCCACAGATGGATCATCCTAGGAGCGATTCCCGACAGTTCCATTGAGATGGGGGCCATTGGCTGGAACTACTGCAGGACAATCACCAAAAAATACCCCCCAAAAAAAAAAAAATCTGACAATATCCAAAACTGAAAATATCTCCGTTTTTGAGTGGATTCCCTTTCTCACCCTCATTTCCGTTGAGGTTGCGTAAGGTCGCAAGAGTTCTTTTCCGGAAGGGGTCCCCCAAATCTGCCTCAGAGATCTGAGTCTGGAACTACTCCCTCCATGTCGATCTGAAAGCATGGACTCGCACTGACTTACTTGTGCTTAGTATGATTATTAATGGTTGATTATTAATAGTAGTTCCATGATTATGGGAAAATGGAACATTTTGATTAAGGGAATGGGGGTTGCTGGGATGATTATTTTCATGGTTATTATAGGTCATGAAACCCCGTTCCCTGCGTTTAGCACCAGTAAGCTGAACAGTTTTTTCCACTGCTTTGAGCAGACTTGACCACACGGCAGAGTTTGTGCATTTCTGTGGCAGCAACTTCAGTGAGTTCGCTATGATTTTGCTGTCGACTTGAGCAGATGTACATTGACAAATCTGGGTTTGTCCAAATGGTCTTTGGCCTACCATCCAGAAAACAAACATATCTACAAGTATAGGGAATTGCGCATTGCCAGGGCTACAATTTTTCCCCGCAAGGGGGAAATCTTGCACAACTCCTGAATCAACCCACATCAAACACCTTTTCTGGTGACGTGGTGCAGCACGGGTTGCAGTATTAATTGAGCTGCACATTCGATCCCCCTGAAGGGACTAGTGATCCCCGGCTGGTAGCAGTTCGACGCTCTTCCTGGCGAGGCTACCATGAGATGCCCATCATATGCGGGCATCTCCAACCGAGATTCCAGCAAGAGGGGTTGTGGTACGTCCCCTTTTGCCTTTCAAGCTCATTGAACAGTGTCATCCGTTCGCATTATGATCTTCCATTTCTGTTAGCATGCTATGACCTGGTGCATAATGTGTGCGTGTGTGCGTTTCTTTGTTGGGGCAGGTCAAAATCAGCCCAATGTGACTAGTCTCCTTGGGACATCTGTGGATACCTAGGCATGAAAGGATATGTTCATGAAAGTATATGGGTTTGTCTGAAAATATTGGACCCAAACCCAATGCTTGATGATCATTATCCCTATTACTGTAAATGGCTATATTTGGTGGATATACCCCATTTTCAGACACACCCATGTCAAAATCGCAATCATGTTCCCCCAACCTTCCCAAACAAACCGCTCAAGGGTCCTCTCTGTTTGCTGGAAGAACCAGAACCAATGAGACAACTGGCGCTTTGAACCATTCCAAAGTATCAATCCGCTGCATACTTCATCATCCCAAATAAAAAAGTAGAAGAGTAATCTTTAAAAAAAGAAAGTGACGCCGACGACCAGAGCTCTGGAACCAAGCAACAGACATTGCACTTAAAAAAAAAAAAGTAGATGATGTACGTCGACACAGATGGGGGTGTTTGATCCATGTGGAGCCTTCGCATGCTAGCTGCTTGTGTGGTGTCCCTGAAAAAAATTGGATCAAGCACAATATGGTCGACGATATCTAGGAATATATGATACCGCTGGATATTATACTACCCTCTGGTTATATAACGTAGCCATGGAAAATCACCATTTATAATAGGTACATCATCACAAATCATCTATAAATGGGCCATTTTCCATGGCTATGTTAAATAATCACAGGGTATATTCTACGCTGCCACTGCCTGGTGGCTTTGACGTTCCTCCCAAAACGAAAAATGGTCACCACGGCCTGGGGAATCATCATCCCATTCAGTTGGATATAAACAAATCGTCATCCGGTGGTTGGTCGTTCAGTTTGTTGCTTGGTATCCGATCAGGTCGATCTTCCGGGCTCTTCTTGTTTCAGCCTTCCTGGAGTTGATTTTTGTGGACATCTTTTGCTGATTGAATCTCATCGCGTTACCATAGTCACCTTGGTTTTGTTGTTATAATCTGCAGATGTATATCAAATCTGCATCTTGTTGGTGACACAGACATAGGCAATATGACAATAGTCACCTTTTTGTTTCATCTTCCGAGGAAGTGGTCATGCACTTTCACAAACGTCAGCCAATATTTATCCCCTTTCATAAAGTTCAACTCGCGAATATTCTTGGATATATCGTACCTATTTAAAATGAGGACACATGTGTTGGCAATGTGTTGGTAACCATTAAAACTTGAGTGTGATGATTCCTCCATGATCTTGGCCACTTCTACATCCCCAAGATCAGCTTAGAACCCCCAGTATAATCCCCGTAGTAACCCCCATGGTATCCCCCCTTTCAATGGTTTAATTCCCAAGATTCATCCATTGACACGTTCGGATCTGCTTGGGTGTCTCCCCGAAAGCACTGCGTTTGCAGCTTGTCTGCTGCCGCAGGCTGGAGAGGTTTCTCGGGCGCGTGGCGCCAGTGTCCTAATGAGTATATATAGATATGAGGATGTATGATTTATGGATGATTCATGATGATTTATGATGATTCGTGATGATTTATGATGATCTATCGAGGTGAAACTGGGTTTTTACATGTTTTTTACATGTTTTTTACCCGCCAAACATGGATTTGACCTGGGCTGTTGGATGGCAAGACTGGGACTTTCCGAAGACTCTGGTTGTCATTGTCTCATCAAAAATGGGATTGAACCTATCTTTTTCCACGATTCTGAAGACAGGTCCTCTGCAAACGTCAATTTGGATATGTTTGACCTTTTGTGGGGGGCTAAACCACTAGTTCAATCACATTTCAGGTGACCCAAAAAAGGCATGGGGACAACAGGACTCTAGATACTCTTGTGAAATGCGATCATAGCCATCTCTCCCCAGCCTGCGCTGACTGACACGAGGAAAATGTTTGCAAATCATTGACAAAATGTGAAAGTTCTGAAAGAACGAAGGACAGCATGCCGTCAGAGTGCCGCTTCAACCAACAGCGAAACGCGGCCACCCCGAACGCGGCAAGCTGCCCTCAGAAGAATCCTGGGGAACATGTGGGAACAAACACATTGAACAAATTTCTCCAGCAAATCTTGAAAGATCCCTGAAGTTGGCAAACATGTTGACAGGTGTTGATTAATCGTACCCGTCGGCACCAGCGGATCTCGCAGATTTTTTGAAATTAATTGGGTTCAAACCACATGAAACCACCAACCGTTGTGTTTTCTGAGCGTTCCACTGTCTGTTGCTTGGGTTAGCACCAAAATGGGGTTGAAACAACTCTTACAAATTGGACATCTTCACCGTTCCAGAAAATGTCCGCGGCTGGGGTGCCCAACTCATAATAAGGTAACCTGCTGCACCATGTTCCACCCTCGACCTTGGCACATCCCCAGAGAATCGCCAGGGAATCTCTGTCACTACCCTGTAGGCTGAGGGACCAACCACTCGTTTGAGGCAAAAGGTTGAATCCTCAGCAGATTTTACATGGGGCCCAAGATACTGAACCTCATGGGGTTGAACACCACCGGATGTGGTGGTGAAATAGCGGTCAATCCCCGCAAAAAGGCCTTTCAGAACAAGGAAATGGAGGAACCATGATTTCTCTCCACCCAGGAAATGCTGAAAGCTCTAGAGCCGTGGACTGGTTTGCTCGGCCCGGAATCTGTTAAAGTCAGGGCAAATGGTCATGCTTCATAAATCTCCATTTTGGGTGGGTTCCTACTATCAATCAACAGTCATCATCATCTATCTCTACGTATTCATAGGCAATATACATGTTAAGTGTGTGTGTGCTGCATACAATGTATGATATGTGTATATAATGAAGTTTATCTGTAATGTATAATATGTACAAGCGATAATATGTACTATGTGTATGTGACAAAAACATTATACAGTAAATGTGTATGTGTATATAGGTATATGTATACACATGTGTTACGTAGATGTACTTTTTAGGTATGTCATACAATGTCATACAGATATACTTTGCATGTATTTGTAAGTCGCACACATATACACGTAGGCTGAGAATCCGAACCCTTCCGACGAAGCGCGTTGGACTTGTCCATGAGCTCCTGCGTTGGGGATGGGTTCAAAATGAAAGGTTGAACCATTACTTGGGGGTGCATCTCATTTATATCATTTAGTAAGTAAGTTATACAAACAAACATGTACGTATATAATTGGGATATACCCTATATGTCACTGGCTTAGATCAATGATGGTTACTCACTGACCAAGTGGGCTGCACAAGGAACCATCAAGAGTGAGTAATTATGGGGCGATTCATCCACAAATCGTGGATGTCCAACGGATAATTACTAAGTAACAAACACATCAATTTGACCATGAAAAATCCCCAAATCATTGGGTTAGTTGTAGGGAAATGTTCCTACAGAGAACATATGAAAACAATGGTTTTTTATCTTTTTGATAACGAAGTAAAACCCGAAGGACCCAACCAATTCCCGAAGGAAAATACAACTTGCTTGCCAGTTTTACTAGTCAGACTGCCGTGGGGAGTAGCTACCCCAATTTTGAGTTATTTTGACCTGCATATTTTTTCTATCTGTGTTTTTGGGTGTCCATCCCAATTGATTGCCGGTCAGTAATTTTTTTTTACCAAGTATGTATTTCCCCATGTATTTTGATCTCAGATGTCGTCCAAGTATGAAAGGATAGACTTAGCAACAGTGTTTGACGCTTGGAACACAAACACAACAGCACTGCAAAGCACCGATCAAATTGTTTTGCATGAGGAAACTGATAAACCGCTGAATAATTTTGAGACAATCAAAAAATATATATTGAACATTATTGAACATAATGGAACAGTTTTTAATGATTACCCGTACCCACAATACATTTTCCTTGAGTCACACGCCAGTTATCATGTTTTTTTCTGGGTTCAACACTATGTTTTGCTTTGCAAGCCCCCCAAAAAATGAGAAAACCAGATCAAACATCATCAAAAATCATCAAAAAACAAACAAACATCTGAGAAACAGCAAAGGTCATCAACCATCATCAAGATCCCATGAGACACTGACCTACCCTGCTTTGGATTTATACCCCGCTGCAGCCGTCCTGGTCTGTGAAGGGAGGGGAACTGGTTCCGGTTTCATCGCTGGAGTTCACGGACCTGGTTCCGTTGGGGCAGCGACTGGAGTAACACTGCTGAGACCTGGGAGATATACTGATGACATATCATTATCCATTATATTATAGCTGGGAGATTTTGTTTTATTGAATAGAATTTCAATACATGTAATATATATATATACAGCCCTTTACATCGCTATACTTATGATGTATAGTATGTACTGATAGAATGGTCCTCTTATGTCCTATTATGTAACAGTGGTGATTACAGTGAATGAAATGTGCGTATAGTACTCAGATATTTGGTAGCCCTATATATGTATATCTACTACTCATTTATATACCAGATACGGCCCATCCCAAAGTGACAAAGGGAGTCCCCCACACCTTTATATGTTATACGTTTCCAACGTGCAACATCCCAGACCAGTGCAGCTTTTGGACTGCCACAGCAGCACGTTTGCCACAGGCCAGCAGCACGCACCGGCTCCATCACCGGGGTTTTGGCCAGAAATCGCTTGTTCACAATTGGTGTGCTGGTTCATGATGACCATTGAGTATCAAGTTTTGCTACATATCACTATCAGGAAGCACGGACTGTCACACCTAAAGCCAACTATATCAAATCAAGATTTTTCTCAGGGTTTGTTTCTTGTTTCTTGTTTCTAAACATCAGCCAGCAACGGTCACTATGATAGGGCTGTAAACCAAGACATTTCTGCCTTGGAAAATTAGCGGGAAAATCAGGCTACTCACACTGCGTCAAACGGTTTTTTCTAGGCAACTGGCAACAGCGCAGGTGCGTTCTGGTCAACGTCCCCGAGAAATCGTATATAGAAAGGTTCTGGCCCCTTCTACACTTTCAGCAGTACTGCCGGCACAAGCCATTTCTGCAGCCAAACCCTTAAACTTCTCATATACAGCGAAACTGAAGTTGCTTGCTACAGACTTGCCAGCGAAGGCCTTGGCACAGAAATACTTCTGGAAATATTGCGGGGTGCGGGCCAGCAATGCCTTCCAGCTTCGCCTGGGCACAGGGTAGTTCATGGCCAATACACAAAACATCACAAAACTAGTCACAAAGCTAAGCACAAATGAGAGCTGGAGATTTCAGGGTTTCTGTGCGAGGAAGAGATTGAAAAATTATACCTTCAAGTTCATGAAGCGCTCCTTTCTGTTCCACAGACAAATTTGTATCATCAATCAAGAGTTGACTGGCAGGGCCGGTTTTTCCCTGCTCAACAGAATGTAATGGGAATTGCAATGGAACTGAGAAATTTCTAGAGCAACGCGGGGATGCAGGGTCTAGCTCTGCTGCAGCCAAAGCTCGCATATTTCTTGGTGAAGGCCCTGAGCAAGTCCTTGTGGTCCGCTTTCTCCAAAAGTTTTTCAACTCCTGGCTGCAGCTGTGGCTAATTGTTTGAATGACTGTTTGGCACTTCGTTGCTACCACAGTCTTGCAAGGATGGCGATATTCGCAGATTGGAGAAGTCCGAGTCCTCCATGTAAAGTATGATCTGCTCGTGGCCGCTCTTGTTGTTTGGGAAGCTGTTCATACCAAACCATGCTCCAGAAGCAGATGGCGCCTGCATCGGCTAGGGCAAATCTGGGAAAAAAAGGAATTAGTAAAGGAATTGACAGGCATTGCAGTATGCAGTTGCAGTAGGCATTGCCGGAACTCAGAACATGTTTCTGGCAAAGCTGATGGGATTGCGAAATCATTCTTGTCAGCTTTTCAACCAAATTGCAACCCAAAGCAAACAAGAAAATCACAGTGACAAATCTCAGAGAGTGTCTGACTACGTATTCAGAAAAGGCCGGTCCTGTGCTGGAACTGGCGTCACATCCAATCGATCCAAAGTCTTCTGAACCGCAGTGTCCACATCAACCTGCCGAGGGCAAAAAAAAACAGACTTTCGGAACGTAGGACAGATTTACTGCACAGGTAAAACATGATGTGAAGTATTTGAGTCAGTCATCAGTGGGGCTCCTTTGTTGCATGTGCATGAAATCCTCATATGAGACAAAGGAGCTGATATGGAATACTGCAAAGAATGACCACCAGAGTCGTGATTATATAGCCCTTCCCCATTCACATTAGAGTCGTTATAGCAGCAATAGTAGCAGCAACCTATCAGCATGATAGATTCCACAACGATCCGCTGGAACACAATGCCTTCAAGCATTCTGCAGTCGATGAGAACTTCGCCTTCCTCCTCGGGATTTTATAGAGGATGACCGGGCTGCTTTCAGAAATGTCATGTGGATCTACTGACAGGCCCTTGCTGCGGCACGTTGCAAACCAGGAAGTGCCAGCATCCCGCTCCAGAAGGCAAAGGTGCACATGGGCGCGGCACTCTGCTGGCAGGGGAACCTCAGACAATTTTGGTCGGCCTTTCAATTTACCTGGCCCACGAAAAGCTGCCTCAGTCAAAGCCAATGTTGGCTGTGCCAGAGAATGGTTCCTGACTGCCGCTGGTTGACTGAGAAGAGACGGTGATTAGGTGGCACAGCCCGCCGAGCGTGAAAACGTTCTTGTCAAACAACTACCAGCATAAACCGTCCACTCAAGACATCTCTGCCCTGCACTCTGCCAGTCACTCTGCCCTGCCTGCTGCAACCACGGCTCCATTTTTTCCTGCAGAATCGACAAGCAAGATCCCCGTTGGTACTACCCCAAAGGCTGCACACCAAGAAAATAATCTCACTAACTCACTGGGAGCCAACCTTGTCAAGATTGAAATCCATAGGCTATGGGGAAACAAGATCATCATTGAGTTTCCTCATTTTCCAAATTATTTCGGTTGGATTTGACGTCTATCAGGACGTCTATCAACATATGGCATCAGCTTCTATATCACAAGATTGTTTCATAATGTTTTCCTAGGCTACAACCCCCTTAAGGAAACACCTTCAAACAATACTGAAGGTCCCGCATACATCGACAAGTACATCAACAAAAATCCTCGTACCTGACCTGCAGTCTGACCTGCTCAAAGATTTTCCATTTACTGACTGCAATCCTGATGCTGACGTACCAACACAGGCAAGACAGGTAAACAAATCAATGAGAAAATTTTGAATTTGATGCCCTCTGCAGTGCCCTCTGCCCTCGGAAAATGATCGAGAGGTCCTTGCCACCAAGAAACCCAGTCCGTCAGAGTCTCCGTCAGCAACTTCTTGTCTTCCGCCTCCTTCAAATAGCTGTTCAACGGTTGACAAAATGCTATCACATTTTTCTATCAGGAGCCCCAAAACATTCTTCCACGCAAGACATTTCTGCCCTGCACTCTGCCAGTCACTCTGCCTTGCCTGCTGCAGCCACGGCTCCATTTTTTCCTGCAGAATCGACAAGCTGCAGCCAAAACCATTTCATTCTGCCAAACCCAAACCATTTCTCATTCACAACACGTTGGCAAACTGATTTCACCCAGGAAATTGCAAACGGCTCTGCCAAAACAAAATTCCATCGCCGAAAAAGGCCAAGGAGCAAGGCATGGGATGTCAAACATCTTATCTTTGTTCAGGGCACCCTTGCCAACCATCTCTGTCATGCGATCCTCTTCCAAGCTCACCTCCAAAATCTCCAGCGTTTTGGCCGGCAATCCACGGATCAAGGCCGCACGTGCATCCAGCTTTGCTTTTTTGCTGGGGGGCGCACCGCAGCTCAAATTTGCCTGAAGCGCTCGCCCTTCAGCACGAAATGCACAGAAGGCTGCTTCGATGGGAGATCGAAAAAGCTTGCCCCGAAGAATTTCGTGGCGGTTGCCCTTGAGCTCCTGCGCCATCTTCGAAGTCAACGGTGCAAAGAACAGTGGCATGGCGATGCAATTGGAAGCGCAGATCGTTTCAGGGCCACGGAACTTTGAGGAGATCTTCATGGGCAGCATTGCAAGACATGCTCCTCATTCCGACATGTCCACAAGAAATGATTTTGCGAAACCTGGAGAAGAGAGTGGAAGCTAGCATACACCGTCACATTCTACAAGAAATTTGGCCCTCCCAAGCCTTCCATCTTACAGCATGCCTATGCCACTTGGGGGGGCCCAAAAATTGGAATCTATCTTGGCCAAGAGCAGGCAACTATTGCAAAGGGAATTCTACATGGGCACTTCAGCGCAAGGATTCAAACACATCTTCTTCGGAGCAAAAAACATGTGCCACCAACAGTCCATCAAAAGATGGCGCCTCTATTGCGAAGCCGTGCGCTCAAACGGGCGCAAATGCCTTTGCCAGGTTGACACCACAGCTGTGGCACTGTGACTCTTGACGATTGGTAGAAAATGGAATGTGTCACATGGCCTACACTCATGGCAACCCTTCCCCTGATGGATGCAGAACTTCCTCTCAAAAGCCAAGGGTGTTTCTGTCAGATCAAAATGATGATGCGAAAACATGCGAAAACAAGACTGTCGTTTCCCAGCCGCCCCCTCTTTTCCCATTTCCCATGGTCAAGAGC
This sequence comes from Symbiodinium sp. clade C Y103, assembly GCA_003297045.1. Taxonomy (NCBI): domain Eukaryota; class Dinophyceae; order Suessiales; family Symbiodiniaceae; genus Cladocopium; species Cladocopium sp. clade C. The sequence continues at coordinate 9,890 of BGPT01001842.1, read as the reverse complement.
TCGGATAGCACGCGGTGGCAGCCACCAAAACACTCTGGCAGTCTCATGACCTTTCCAAGCTTCCCATCTCCAGTCGCCGCTTTCGGGGGCTCTTCATTGCCAGCCAGCGCGTCGACCTCTGACGCCAAGCAGCGAGCTACCTCAAGGCCTTTTTTGCCGTGAACCGGCTGAGCTGCCCAAGCATATGCCCGAAGTAGGGCTTTGAAGTGAAGGGCGTGCTCGGAACAAAATGCCGGGCTCACATACACCACTCTGCGCTTCAATGCAAATGGTTGGAAGCACATCTCTTTGCCACTTTCATCCCTCAAACGGGAACCCACCAACCTGGCCAACATGGCCTCAGCGCTGTCGAAGCCAGAGGCAAAGGATTTGATGATCACAACATCAGGCCGCTCCTTCTCTAGGGCATCGATCATGCCAGAGGGCTTCTTCACACCAGCTGCTCGGTGCAGCAAAGGCCGGGCCGGCAATGCCGGAGCGACCGGAAGATCTTTCTTCTTGCTGGTGCGAAACAAACCACCATTGGCATCGACATAGGCCACAGGCAAACCAGGTTTGGCTCTGGCAGACACCTCCTCCTTCTGCAGAATAATCTTCTGTTTCTGAATAGCAGCGGGCTCATCGAGACTTTCAGAAAGCGGCTCCTTCTGCCATTGGGGAGAGCTTGTTGGCTGGAATGCCGCTTGTGTCCACCAGTATATTGCCTAAAGGTCCAGGCAACTTTGATCCGCTTGCTGTCTGCGAAACCTTTTTCGCCACCTTGGCCACATTCTCCTCATAGGCAGCCAGCTGCGCACGCTCAGAGCTGGCATCGTGCTTCCGCTTGCAGCTCAAGCGGGGCTTCTCCGCTTTCAACCGCATGGAGGCAGCTTCTCGGGCAGTCAAGGGATCCATCTGGCGACATTGTGCTTTTCGATGGCCAAAGAGATCCAAATACAGTCTGTCAGAACGCAAAGCAAAGTCAGAGGCTGGGTACGCCACAATGCCACCCATTGCAGTTGTTTGGGATTGGGCAAGACAAGTTCCTGCTTTGCGTTCAGAGCTGTCCGTCTACGGCCACCATGATCTTGCACAATCAGCTTCAAAGCAGCTTCTGCACCCCTGGGATCCACATTCGGTCGATACTTCTCGACCCTTCGCAAGGCACCTAACCATCGATCAACAGTTCCGGTTCCACTCAAAGATGACAAATAAATCTCGATCAAATCCTTCATGGTTGGGCTTGTCCCCCTGGATTTGGAGCCATTGCAGCAGAATCATCCATTTGAAGATCTGTCAATGTCATCTGGGTGCTCGTGCATGGACTAGTGATGACACTGTCTCCGCAAGACATCTCTGTCCTGCATCAGACGCTAAATTCAAGAATGAAGTTAAACATGTGCCTTTTTTTTGCAACCGTGACGTCGATGCCTTGAACTGGGTTCCCAGAACTTGGTTACAGAACTCATCTGACATGCCTTGACTACAGAACTCGTTGTCAACGCAATTCCACCAGCACCTGCTAGATCACTGCAGCTGGGTTCCCAGGCCGTTTTCAGGCATCCAGGTAGCATGCGCGCCGGGATGCTCTGTCTTGAAAAGAGCATGAGCATATGCTGCATGTTGGGCGGGCGGCGTTCTGTGATGTATCAGAATCATGCAACACCTGCGGCCCACTAGACTATACATGTTTAAGACCAGGCTGTATACCAGATCATATATCATATCATATATCAAATATATTATATCATATATCATAAATCATAAATCATATATAATATAATCATATGTCATATCAGATGTACATATCATGTAGTAGTGTGTACCTATATGTTATCATAATTTTAATGTGTATGTGCAAGAGGGCGCACGGCCCACCAAACACGCGCAGAGGCACCCTAACTGTTTTGCTTCAGGCACCTTGATCCCGAAGGGGCTACATGATGTAGCTTGGTGATGCTGCTCTTGGTGAAACTAGCCGCCACATTGCTGACAGTTTGTCAAGCCAGCTCGTAGCGCTTCTCTACGTGAAACTCCTCTCACTCTGCTTAGGTTTGCTCGCACCATGCCACAGTTCTCGTTGTGGAATCTTTGTCCTCCTCCAATGATGAACACTCGATCCTCAAGTTGGGATCTTCTTCTTACATCCATAGATGTTCTGCTTGATTCTGAGCTCACTTCACTAGCCCCTCCATGCCCTGGTGGAGCTGTGCTTGTCTTTCCTTGTCCTTTGCCTTTCTGGCTCTCATCGGTTATTGTTGATCTGCCCTCAGTTTGGCATGACCTCTCAACCGTTCCTTTTACTGTTCTGTAGGCAATGGCATCATATGCTCTTTGCACTAGGCTCAAAATGCCTAAAACTGCCATCACGTGCACGAACAGAAAGTACCACCAGAAACCGCTTCCGTTCTGTTGGTCTTCGTTTTGCCCATTGGCAACACAAACTTGACACAGCAGACATGCCACCACAATGCCCCTTCGGGTGAGTGGCATTATCTGCAGTAGCTCACCGATCCTTGTTCCCGTCAGGGATTTTGTTCCAAGATCGGACCAGTTGCTTGCACTTGGTTCCTTCTTGATGCGAAGACGGTTGGCTCTCACCACGTCTTGCAACCACAGATCCTTTATGTCTAAGTGCTTCAACTTTCCTGAACCNGCTTGCACTTGGTTCCTTCTTGATGCGAAGACGGTTGGCTCTCACCACGTCTTGCAACCACAGATCCTTTATGTCTAAGTGCTTCAACTTTCCTGAACCTGATCTATTTGCAATTCCTTTTGCCGCAGTTGAGTCGGTCAACAGTGACAGATCGAGCTTACTGAACCCGATTGATTGGAGGATTTGTTGACTCATTAATCNNNCAGTGACAGATCGAGCTTACTGAACCCGATTGATTGGAGGATTTGTTGACTCATTAATCCGGCCGCTGCCCCACGCGTCATTGCGTAGAACTCAGCCTCTCCGCTGGACAGTGCGACGACAGTCTGCCTCGCACAGCTTGTTTCAATCAAATGCTCTCCAAACTTTTCAGCGTAGCTGCTCATCGATTTTCGGGTCTGTCGATCTGATGCCCAATCTGAGTCNCTGCCTCGCACAGCTTGTTTCAATCAAATGCTCTCCAAACTTTTCAGCGTAGCTGCTCATCGATTTTCGGGTCTGTCGATCTGATGCCCAATCTGAGTCGGTGTAAACACAGTACTCAGATGGTTGATCCTGAATCTCAAACATCCAAATCTCAGTTGGATACTTGGCTAGGTATCGCACCAATCGCTTCAGCTTCAACCAGTGCAGTCTGGTTGGCGCCGACATTCCAGAGCTGATTTCACTCATAGCGAACTGGATGGAGGGTCTGTCAAGGCTTAGGTATAAAGCTGTTCCGGCAAGGCTACGAAGTTCTTTTGCCTCCTCGGGTTTCAAAAGCTCGAGTGCTTGACGATCATCTTTTCCACATTCTTTGCTGCTTGGTGTGTCTACACCCTTGCACTCTTCAAGGTTCATGGCCTTCACAAGGCTCTTTGCATACNAGTGCTTGACGATCATCTTTTCCACATTCTTTGCTGCTTGGTGTGTCTACACCCTTGCACTCTTCAAGGTTCATGGCCTTCACAAGGCTCTTTGCATACTTGGGATCAGCTTCCCAAGTGAAACCTTCCTGGCTTCCATCACACCACTTGATGATGCGATGCAGGTGGCTTCCCGAATTGGTCTCACCTCCAGCATCTGCTGGACCAATCTTTGGAAGAACTTTTGTCTCGAAGTTCTCGACCATGAGGGCATCTAGCTTCTCCAGGTCGGCTGCCATTCCTTCCGCAAGGAAATCGTCTCCGTGACAAGATAACGTCACTTGCCACTCGGGCTGATAGTATAGCCCACACACGAAGAATTGTCCGTACTAACCTCCTTTTGTTGTCACAACATCTTCCACGTGCTGAGACCATCTCTTTGAGGCTTCTCGTGTCCCGTTCATTGCCTTTAGTAGCATCCACAAATGAATGCCATCATACAGATCCTCTGGAGGGATGACGGCAATTCCATCAGTTGAAGTTGCATGGAAGAAGGCAACTGATATGTCGTACCTCGCAACCAGTTTCTTGCCTGTTTGCCCAGGCCTTCTTGTAGCTGCTGATGATATCACCATCCTGTGACATTTCAGTGGTGGT
>BGPT01001841.1:82339-122564 GCA_003297045.1 Symbiodinium sp. clade C Y103 | reverse complement strand
CAGTCCCGAAATCGGACTTCTGATCATATAGGTCATGGATTTCATTGAGATGGCAACATGTTTGGGTGCGAGAACGTTAAACTGAAAGCATGCGACTACCGCCTTTCGAGCTATAGGGGGATGCCAATCAAAATCAAGCCAACATCTAACCACAGAAAACCACATGGAACCTGGAAATGTTTCTGGAGCACAACCCGGGGACCCTCGTACTTTTTTTGCAGTGGTCAGAAAGAGAATAACGACACTAGGTTTTGTTCCATCCAAAGAGCCAAGAGTAAATAATAGTAACCATGTAACTATATTATTCTTAGTTCTTGCTGATTTGATACATCAGCTATCTTTTTGGCCTCTAAAGTTACCTGGTGGACAGTTGATTAATCTCAAATCTAGAGGACAGTTGAATCCTGTTTTTGTGGTTCCCAATGAGCCGTCATAGTGGAAGTCCCTGCTCCTAACAACAAAAACGATGAATGTCAACCCTTAAGATTACATAATTGACCTGCAGCCGCTGTCTTGGGGGGAACCATTTTAGTAGCAAACTATCACCATTTGGAGAAGTACAGCCGCCCCAAATTCATCAACCAGGTTTGATACCCTCTGGTGAACTAACATAGCTATGGAAAAACACAATTTTTAATGGGCAAAAACCACTATAAATGACCATTTTCAATAGCTATGTTAGTTTACTGGAGGGTAGATCCAGGATTGAGATGCCAAATATCCAGGCCGCACAGATTCCCACAGATCCACATGGACATTGCGCAATGACATCTTGAAACTCCTGGGGATTTACCCTTCGACAATTTAAAAGTTTGCAATGGAAAGTGGCTCATGAGAATGGATGGTCTACCTGTTCAAAATGGTATTGTCCATAGCTATGTTAAAAACTACCCGAGAGTTTGTTGGGTGGAGTCACAATGTCTCAGAGAATTAAGCCTTCCGACGCCTTTTGTTTTTCTATTTTCCGAAAATACATTGGGGATATTGTCATAATCTCCATTATTCCACAAACTATTCATACATCTTCATCATATTTCATAGAAATCGAATCCATATTCCATAGATTCTCCATCAGCTTCCACCAACATTCATAATGTCATAATTATATAGTCATAATTCACCATCAACAACAAACATATATATGTATGTATATATATATATACATATATATATATACATATATATATATACATATATATATATACATATATACATATATATATATATATACATACATATATATATATATACATATATATATATACATATATATATATATATACATAATATATATATATATATATCATTCCCGATAAAATTCCCGTTTCAACAAACCCTGCCGAGCCACACGTCCAGGGTAGCGCTCATGAGCAGCAGGCGCATGTCCGGCCGCGAGGGAAGAAGCTCCCGGAGCAGGATCAGGAGGAAGTCCTTGGGGGTGACGGCTGCCAGGGCTGATGATGAAAAAGACGTCAATATGGGTCAATATGTGTTAGTATGGGTTAATATGGGTAAAATTCTTAAAATGGGTTGATAAAATTGGTTGATAAGAACTATATGAGAATATAGAATAAAAATGTGGTGTTTCTTGGAGGATCATCCCACGGACCGCTTTTTCAAGGTTCGTAGTTGAGGCATGAACTACTGGGTCAACTTCTTAGGAAGAAGTAGATCCATTTTTGGGGGCTCAGGAAAACATCGCAAGTGGTGAGTAGGTAGTCCCTTACCTAAGACTGACATATCTTAGAAGTATGCTGACGATCCAATTCGACTTCCAAGTGGGGCAGATTGAAGTTTGCTCTCTAAATACTGTTGTTGTTTGGTTGAATCTGCATATTCAGGTTTCCTAAAATGGGGGTCCCCCCAAATCATCCCAAAGTAGACCATTTTTGTATTGAAACCTGTGGTTTGGAGGTACTCGAATTGGGGAACCCCCAGAATTTTGTGGGTGAAATCATAACTTTCCTGCGAAAGCCAGGCATCCGTGAGCAAATCGCGCTCATGAACTTCATCTACGATGACAATGTTGCACTGCCTTCGCCCGGGGCGGCAAGCGACTGGGAGGCAAAGAACCATGTTCTCATGAAAATGCGGATCGGATTTAACCTACAGAAAATGGTGATTTAACATGACTTAGCCAGCAAGACTTAGGATCTAACCAACAGAAATGCGGATTTGATAGAGAAACTTTGGGAATTTCAGCAGTAATTAGAAATTTGTGTTTTACTCAACAACCAACAACATAATGATTTTACCATGACACCAACACAAATGGGACACAGGGGGATATTCACCCATGAATCAACCAATATTCTGCTCGGTCTCAGAAGGGCATCTGCAACAAGTTCTACTTGCAATTCAAGGGCGGATGTGGTGATATATGTGGCTATTGTTTGGGTAGTTCAAAACTACCTATTTATGGCCATACTATATAGTATAGAATTGGCTTTACCACATGATATTCCCATTGTACCACCTTGTTTCCCACTATAATTCCATTATGTCCCAATGACATCGGCTGTTTGAGCTCTGAATGCACATCTTAATGCTGTGACCTTGGAGCCTTGGAATTAAGCATACCAAATCATCAAACAAAGAGCCGCAGATTTTGATCCCATTCCGCAGATTGTTGGATGGTTCACACCCTAATTCTGATGTCTATTCGTTATAGAAAATATCCCCATCTGGGTGATTTCGGCAGTACCTCTAAGAACTCCAGTAGTCTGTCATTATTGTAAATTGTAAAGTTCATTTGCTTGAAAAGGTATATAACTCCCAGATTGTTTGGAAACATCCACATTGTTCTAGGATTAAATCACGATTCTTGTGCTCGACGAATCATGACAATTCTCGATTCTTGATGGTTAGATTCACAGATTGTAGGATCGAAATGATCTCTCACTCCATGGTAGAGCAAACCTTAGATGCTCAGCAGGTTTTATCATCTTTGGCTGCTTCATAATCTATACGTATATGATGAATTCTGGCTAAATTATGCTAAATTAATATTGAATATAGATTTTAAATATAGACAATTCACCAACCTAGAAGAAGAGTTCGCTAATCTATTTGGGTTTGGGGTATTCAATTCAACTACCTCTCACAAGCCGGTGTCTCCAGGCGGAGATTGGAAAATCCGAGCCACTCTAAGGTGATGTCGCTCACAGCACGTCGCAACAGGGTGCCCACTGTGACGTACTCAATGGAACCCTGCCAAGTGAGAACGGATCATTCGTTTGTGTGGGAACGAGGATTTTGTTGGGGTTGATCAGCACTTGGGATGGGATACTGGGATACTGATCACCCAAAATGCCGAGATTGAGGACCCTGTGGGGACTTATCATCAAAAATCAACAAGTGTCGGATGATAATCAGCCACAATGAATGATTTGCCCCACAATCATGAATGATTTGTTGGCGGAAGGAGCAGTTAATGTTTGTATGAGAACGATGATATGGGCGATTCATTGATGGGGATTTTACCACAAGAAAAAGGGACATAAATTATTTGCATCCCACATTTTAAGAAGGTAAAACCTCTTGGCAGCAGGTGAGAATGGCGATCTTTTTGAAGATGTTACCATCAAAAAAGGAGATATGCGCTATAGATATGGGGATATTATTAAGATATATTAAGATATTATTCTAATCGCCCAGTCTGCCTTTTTTGGGTCACTAAGGTGTGTTACGCAGCTGGTTCGTTGGAAACCGCCATGATGCAGTCCCTGAGAAACCTGCGGAGCAAATGGTGTGGTGTTCTCCGAGCACCTCTCAGTTTCAACTTTTTGCACGAGAAACTACATTGGATATGCGCTCTGGCAATCAAACATGGCAACTCAATAAATCCAATAATTAGAAAAATGTTGAACGAAAACTTTCATGGGAAAATCATCTATAAATGGGGGATTTTCTGTTGCTATGTTTGATAGGGCACAGATCTTATGTTCTAACTGTATATATATATACATACACATTATCCATCAACAAAAAACTCAAGCAATACGTTAAAACCCAGTGTGATAGGAGTTATAGGGGCCCCCATATCCCAGATTGTGGATAATATCAGCTTGGTTATACTTCATAGCATTTCATAGCCATTGCTCAGCATGACACCAGGCCACCCGCTGGCTGACCTCGCTGCTCTGCGGTCTCACCATCTCCTGCCATACGAGGGAATGGGGTCTAGATATAGGAGTTATTGAAGTAAAATTGTATTTACATACTCTAAGTATAAAACAAAAACATGTGAACACATTGGCTTCAAACAGAAAACATTGTGAGACAATAGATCTACATAAGAAGATTTAAGCATCAAACACGGAGACTTCACCAATCGATTGCGGGATATAGACTCAAACATTCTATGGGAATATCATGGATGGGATTGATATGATATAGAACTGTGTTGGTCAAAGAATGAGGCGGCAATATTCATGTTGACTAAAATGATAGATGCTAAACAACAGCTGGATTTTGATGGTGATTATTTTCAGACAAGTCCAAACGGTTGGACAATGCCGAGCATGATTCAATATGTACCCTTAATCTACGCCTCCTCCTGGAAACTTTACTCGGCAGTCGTTGCTCCAACTTGAAGTACGAATCATTTTCACTTGGTGTGTTCAAACCATTCCAAAAAAAAACAAGGGCCAGTCAGGAAAATAACAATACTAATTATAACATACTATAATTATTATTACTGTAATAATAGTCATCATCATCATCATCATCATCATCATCATCATCATCATCATCATCATCATTTGCGAGATTGATCATATTTTGAAAACCATCAATAGCAGTCTTTGTGGCTAGTGTACACAAATTGGATTTAGCCAATTCACAGACCTTTTCGAGGTACACCGAGCTAGCAACGCCGACTCACACCCCATAAACGAACAGCATACCTACTCCACCAATACAAAATCACGTTATGATCACCGAAAACATGTTTGTGTTCACCATTCTCTACCCCAAAAAAACATCCCCAACTATCACCCCTCCCCAACCACAATGTGGTTCAACCTCCCAGATAGATACGAGTTTAATTATTGGGATCGTCATCCCGTTTGTATCGGCAAAACCACCTTACATATTTGAAACTGAAAGCTGAGATGCATACATGATTGGTACTTTCCCAAAGACAAATCATCTTTTTTCCCATCAAAACCTTTCCAGTATCGAGGACCAGTTAGAAACCCTGTTTCAACACGTCCCTGATTCCTAGGTCATCCGATTTATGAGTTTACAAAGGGCAAAACTAACCCCACAATAGTTTCACCATGTTTCACCACTTACCATCCAGCAGGGTGATCCTCCATCCCAAAAAATGGCGATATCCATAATATGTTGTAGTGCCATTTCCGTGCTGTACACCAGAGATCCCTGTTCTAAAAATCCCTAAGTTCCCAAGTTCCGCACGGCCCCACTCCATCTGCCACCGCGCCACGCCATGCACGGAATATCCCACGGTCTCCCCCAGGCATCCACCGCGCTCCCAGGCCACCCGTTCGGCCACGCTGATGGCGGCGATGCGCCGCGGCTGCGTCACCACGACACGCGGTACGTCCGAGGAACGCCAGTCGTCCAGCAGAAATTGCGGCAGCTGGGTGGTTTTGCCTTAGGGAAATGGAGAGGTCATGGTAGTTCATGGAGATTTGTTTACAAACAATTGGAGATTGAGTGATTTAGTCATAGACCTTAGGGAGTTCGGAGCAAATGTGTGGATTGATCAACATAATTGGGAATCTACAAAAAAGGCTTCCGGGTTCAATCATCATATGATTTGGCAAAGCATAATCTGGGCAAAGGATGGCAAAGGTTCGCCCCAGGTTGCAGTTTTGCCCTGGTTGGTGGCTCAATCGCTCCAGAAATATCTTTGCGTCGGTGAATTGGGGCAAAATCATATCAAACAAGGACAAAGGCAAAGCAATAGACATTTGAAAGATGAGATCGCGTAGTTGCACATAGTGGGTGATTATAATATATTGTAATGTACATATATTTTTGTTACGCTGACAAAGATACACTTGCTCATGATAACTGTTCAATTACAGCGGAAAATTGGAGAAACGTGGCAAAACAGTTGATGCAACTCCATCGTTCTCGAATATTCTCAAACATGTCCCTAAGAATGAACCACATGATCATGACATATATGAAATACATGAAACAGTACCACAAATTCAACATTCATTGGATTGGTTGAAGGGAAAATCTTAACCGGAAACCATGGTTTTCCATGGTTTTCCATGGTTTTCCAATGAAATATGGGGGGTTCCGGTTTCAATTTTCCCTTCAACCAATCCAATGAAACTGTTACCAGGTCTTCCAGCTGCATTTCTCCGAACCGCCCAGCCCTTTTGAAACAAGTTGCCGCTGCCGGTTCCACCAGAGACCACCAGCACTTGTGTGTCTTGCAGTAGTTGACCCAGGTCAGGTCCTAAGCCATAAGTGCCTTACCCTCTGGTTATTCAACATAGCCATAGAAAATCCCCCATAAATGGAGGTTTTAGTGGGAAAATCATCCAAAATTAGCCATTTTCCATGGCTATGTTAAATAACCAGGGGGTACTATGGGATTGAAACCAATAGGGGAGTGACCAATATAACCAATAGATACCTTGATAGCTAATATACACTCCCCCCAGAATATAGAGTCATAAGCACTTGTGTCCAGGACTCGGGATTATACTACCCTTTATATATGGATTACAAGCCAGGGCAGCCACAAGAATTTGAATATAACTCGTTTATAACATGTTACAACTCATGTAACCCTAATAAAGATGCTGGATTTCACCGACATAAACTAGGAGTTGATGGAAATGCTGGATTTTCACCTCCAAAATAGATAAAATAGTAGGTAGGCCAAGGGCCATTTGTGGGCACGTTCATTTCAGGGCTAGGTGAAGCAAATTGGCACTTGTGCAGCACTGAATTGCTCTTCGTCGTGCAAGCGAGGACAGAACAGAAGTCAGCCAATCAGTACAAAATGAGGAGATCATCATTGGTTGTACCTACTAAATGTTCATTATATTTAAATCCCCATTTTGGATGGTTACACAATGTTGCACAGTTAAAACCACCAAGCAAACATATGCATCAATTCCAACCTTGGACCATGCACCCTGTGGGTCCATGGGATTCAATTGTTGGTGCCCCTGGGACCCATGATTACATCTTCCGGAACATAGCTAAATCATGAGGTATCAAGAGTACAACCCAATAGTATTGACGCAGTAGTGCAACCCAACAGTATTAATATGTATTAATGCAGTACTACCGCGAGCTCTTCTGAGAAACCAGGCTTCCAATCACGTAGCTGACTGCACTGTGCACAAAAAACCCTGTCGCATGATGTTGCATGGTGGTTATCCCATTTCATCCCCGCAGTGGTCTTGGTTCACCAGCCTGGTGGTCCGGAGCCTCCAGGTGTTGACATGGAATGCCCTCTGGTATTTCTATGACAGGTTAAGATATGGGAAATCACATTGAAATCACAGTTCTTTGATAATTGATAACGGCAAATCATCCAACTAAATGGGCATTCTGTCCATTATTTGGACCTCACATTTTGATCATTTTCCATCCAAGTGTGTCCGCTCCAAAGCTAACTGAGCCGCTGAGGCTTGCGAGTTTCACTGATGTCTGCAAGGCTGGCTCCAGGCTTTGCATGGCAGACCGCAGCCAACAACTGTCCGTCAGGTAAGACCACTCGAAGACTTTGGAGTGGAACCTGCAATTCACATGCAATGCGTTTCTGCGTATTCCAGGCAGGATCAGATGGACTGGCATTCAAAAGTATCCTTTCTTCCCCAGTCAGACCAAAGCAAGTCAGCAGCATAGCATCATCTTGACGATAACACTCTAGTCGTAACACAAGGTCGCTACCAAGTGACGCATCTGCAACGTACCATGTCCCTGGATCAGGCATCGGAAGGTGGTCGGCTCCACTTCCGAAAGATACAGCGACGCCATCACTTCGGAGAAGTACCGTGTGGCTGGCGCGGGCAGTAACCTGGATATACGAAATTCCGTCATCCAATGATGGAATGGTGCATCGTCCATCCGAATTCATTCCACAAGCCACCGCATTGCCATCACTTCGGAGAAGTACTGTGTGGCGAGGTGCATTGTCCATTCGAATTCCGTCCACAAGCCACAGCATTGCCATCACTTCGGAGAAGTACTGTGTGGAACTCGCCGGCAGAAACCTGGGTGTATGAAATTCCGTCATCCAGTGTTGGAATGGTGCATTGTCCACGGAAATTGCTTCCGCAAGCCACAGCATTGCCATCACTTCGGAGAAGCACTGTGTGCATATAGCCGGCAGACACCTGAGTGTAGGACATTCCTGCATCCAATGTTGGAATGTTGCCCAAATTCCGTCCACAAGCCACAGCATTGCCATCACTTCGGAGAAGTACTGTGTGGAACTCGCCGGCAGAAACCTGGGTGTATGAAATTCCGTCATCCAATGATGGAATGGTGCATCGTCCATCCGAATTCATTCCACAAGCCACCGCATTGCCATCACTTCGGAGAAGTACTGTGTGGCGANGTGCATCGTCCATCCGAATTCATTCCACAAGCCACCGCATTGCCATCACTTCGGAGAAGTACTGTGTGGCGATTGCTGGCAGAAACCTGGGTGTATGAATTTCCGTCATCCAGTGTTGGAATGGTGCATTGTCCATTCGAATTCGATCCACAAGCCACAGCATTGCCATCACTTCGGAGAAGTACTGTGTGATTGCCATCACTCTCACGATTGGAGATCATTTGCAGAATGGTATTATAAATTTGGCCGGACGTTTAAGGCAAAATGGCTCCGATGTATACGATCACGGGAGTTTCCATTTTTGATCCATAGTCGCAATTCTGGAGAAACCTGTTCGTTATTCCTACGGCAAGTGCGGTTCTTCTATCACAATCAGTCTTGCTCAAAGTTCCGTATTCGATTCCACTTTGTGATCTTGTGAACAAGGTCGGGGGACTTAAAACGGAACGTCCATATGCGGTGCATACGGGAGGAACCAGGATCCGTCTTCAGTTTGAAACTCCTTCAAGTTGGCTGATCACCTTAAGTATCCTCTACAATCTGTTAGCTTCATCCCTTCCAGATGCAAACAAGTAAATTTGGAGAGGAACTAGCATATCTTAGACTATTAGAAGACTTCTCAAACATGTTGTTTTGGGTGAAATCGCACCGATCCAAGCAGCGAATCTGCTCGATGGGAAGTGCTCCGCGCAGCTCTGGGCGTCTTGGATCCTCCAAGACATGACATGGAAAATCTTCCCCACGCAGTCCAAAGGCTATGTTTAAACATGGTTTTTCTACGTAAGACTATTGGAATAATAATGGAAAACATAGCCTTTGGCCGAAGATCATTAAAGAAATAGTCTTGGACTGACAGGGTATTATAGTAGTACCCAGATTTATCATTATCTAGATTGGAAATTAAACTTCTATGTTTTGGGGGATGACTGTGTCATTTGGAGTAGATAGACTTTCAATAGAATATGTTTTTCTTTTTAATGATAAAATGAAAATCCGTTTGACAATCAATACTCTATCTACTTCAGGCAGGACAATTTTCCGTACAATCGTACACATGTAGTACGAATGTGGAAGTAGTTGCTTAATGACATCGGTGTGATTGCCAGAGAGTATTTTTCATAACTTGTCCAACTTGATCGACATTTGGAGCATTTTTGGGGTCCATATTGGTAGAGGCCTGCTGTACATGCATTGTTTGGGAGTAGTCATTGTTCCAAAATGGAATCCATTTCCTGTACCATGAACAAGACAAGACAGGAGTCAGGTTGGCTTCAGGTGCCGCAAATGAGGCTATCTTGAAGGCAATCTGAGTTCAATAGAATTTTTGGACATGATATCTGCCCGCGGCCCGGAGCCGTGCCTTCTGAGGCAGCAATGGGTCACAATCGTAAGGGTAAAGTAAAGTACCTTCTCAACAAACACTTGGATCATTTTGGACCCAAAAAAAAAACAGGGCCTGCTGTTGAGATAGCCAGATAGTCACTGTTTTTTTTCCCCAACCAAGAAATTAATGCCGCCCCCAAAATGTTTTCAAACATGGGCTTGAAAGGCACATTACTCCCCATGTTTTGATTGTATCATCCATTCATAACCTCGTTGTGGATTTCAGGAACTGCTGAACAAATTGGATTAAATCAGCCTGCCCAACTGACATCACAGCGGTTGGTGTTATCATACCTTTTCAAAAGCTCGCCAACACATCGCCTAACGGATGCAAAGTATGAAAAGAAGGCCATAGATAGAATGTCAACCTCCTGTTCATCCCTAAGTCTACTAACCAACTGAATTGTCGTTTCTATCAGTTAAATGTGTGCCCAGGTGTGCCCATGTGTGCCCAACCTTCCAGAAAAATAAACAACGTCACCCTCAAAAGACATAACATGCAAACAATATACAAGCTACCGTGCGTATTCTTAGCAGTTCACGGCATGTACACAATATACACAACATACACACAACATCCACACAACATGCACACAATAATAACAGATCTAAGACATGGGGTCTCGCAGCGAAGGAAAACAACAAACAGGCTCTTGCTGCAACTCAGGTAAGCGAAAGGATGCCAAAAAGTAAAGTGCATCTATCTTTACATAATGACACGCATGTATATACTCGAACACAGCACGCTGGCTTCTGGATGTTCCGAACTATAAACATCTCAAAAACATCAGAAGTATGGGGAAGACAGTGACCCAGAATGCCACGTCACTATATTTCTCCCTATGATAGCAATTAACAAAATTCCAAGGGAAAAAAGACAGTGACTATGTTGACATATGTTAACATTCGGCCAGTATACTCTCAACCTCATAGTTTCTCTATAGTTTCTATAGGGTTTAGGGTTTCAACCCCCCATCCCCAACCCCATCCCCAACCCTCCCAACCCCATCCCCATCCCCAACCCCCCCCCAACCCCCCCCAGCCCCCCCCGGTCCTCAGCCCTCGGCGTCACCTCGAAGTCCCGCCGCACCGCGCTCCCCGTGGCCTCCGACGCCGCGGCGGCGCTGGTGGTCGTCATCGTCTCCTTGGCGTCCGCCAGGCGACGGCCTCACCAACACCAGGGGGGTGGCTTTGATGGGAGTATACCTTTTGGTTATTTAACATATAGAAAATGGATGAAAATGATCCATTTAAAGATGATAGATGATTTATGAGAGTTTCATGGGATTTTTGTAGGATATTAATGCTGATTGAGGGGAATTCAACCTGACATGAATGGGATTTGCCTGCTGGTTTTTAGTATAGCTATGGAGAAATGGTTCATTTGTAGATGATTTATGTTTTACCAGACTGAAACATAATGATGTTCCATATCCTAGACCCTCCAAGTAGCCATAAAAGTTGTGTTTTACCCTATACTCTTAGTACTGTTACCACATTTTTTGGGTTACTTGGTCTGGCTGAATCATAACATTTCTTGAAGCTAAAAATAGCTGGAAGGCTTGGCCATTTCGGGATGACGCTCCATATAACCACTATTCCCTGACGTCACATTGCAGTCATTCTGAATCATCCAGATATATTTCAAATCCCCAAGTTTTCAGATGGAAAATCAGAAAATCCCAAGAAACACTCTGATAACTTATGTTTCTATCTTTTTGGACTTTGCTATAGGGATATAGTTGGTCATCCGTGTCACAATAGTACAATGTTATTTAAATCTATTTGGATGGTATTTTTTCATGATGCAATTAACATGGGATATTTCATGGAATCCTCGAAATAAAGTGGATAGACATGGGGGTGCATCACCGACCAGCTTGGAGGATGCAACCTCCCAAAAGATAGAAACGAAAAATCCAAGACTAGACTTGGTATTCTTGTAAATTTAACCTGTTCAATCTTTTCAGGGAATAAGGGGGATAATATGGCGATATAGTTGAGTCCTAACGAAAAAAATAGTTGAGTCCTAACCAAAATTTTCAGACTGAACCAACCATGATGACGATTTAACCAGCAACAAATGGGGATGTATAACCAACCACAATGGTGATATTTCATAGGATATACCCTCTGGTTATTTAGCATAGCCATGGAAAATGGCCCATTTATTTATAGATGATTTATAGGGATTTTCCTATTAAAGATGGTGATTTTTCATGGCTATGTTGGATAACCAGAGGGTAATTAATTAGTTGGGGGACAGAAAACCAGCTTGATATGATGTGTGGCTTTGGAGCTGCAAATTGGAGATGTGCCCCCCCGGCATATTTGCAGTCCTTCGAACAAGAACACGTATGATGTCTAAGTACCGTTTATCACATGGTGCAAGCGGTAAGGGGATCATCTGCGCACGCAGATTTAGATCACATGTACACGCAGGCCATTCCCACGTCCGTTTGGATCACATGTACACACCAACTGCCTGGAAACCAACATTCACCGTCGGATCTAGATCACATGTACACGCCAGTGTCCCGTGAGCCCCTTTTTCAACCTCGAATCTGGATCACATGTGCACACAGATGATTTCCACCTTTGATCTGGATCACATGTACACGCCCAGAAAAAAAAGAGATCCTTAATTTGGATCACATGTACACGAAGACTTTTTGTGTGTGGAACATCAAGGGATTCAATCTTGGTGGGGTTGGGGTGGGGTGGGGTGGGCCAATAGCGTTCATGTTCCCGCGCACACACAGGCACTGCAACCTCATCATCTTTCCTGCCCTCATGCAGACACAGCCACGACACCTTTAGGGTTTATCTGTTGTTGCACTGAAGAGAAGAAGAGCCACGACACCTTTAGGGTTTATCTGATGTTGCACTGAAGAGAAGAAGAGCCACGACACCTTTAGGGTTTATCTGTTGTTGCACTGGAGATAAGAAGAGACACGACACCTTTAGGGTTTCCCTCTTGTTGCACTTAAGATAAGAAGAGCCACGACACCTTTAGGGTCTATCTCTTGTTGCACTTAAGATCAGAAGAGCCACGACACCATTAGGGTTTATCTCTTCTTGACCTTGAGATAAGAAGAGCCACTAGACCTTTAGGGTTTATCTGTTGTTGCACTTGATATAAGAAGAGCCGCGCCACCTTTAGGATTTATCTCTTGTTGCACTGAAGATAGGAAGAGCCATGACACCTTTAACGTTTATTTCTTGCTGCACTTAAGATAAGAAGAACCACGACACCTTTAGGGTTTATCTGTTGTTGCAATTAAGATAAGAACAGCCACGACACCTTTTGGGTTTATCTCTTGTTGCAATTAAGATACGAAGAGCCATGACACCTTTAGGTTTTCATCTGTTGTTGAACTTGAGATAAGAAGAGCCGCGACACCTTTAGGGTTTATCTGATGTTGCACTTGAGTTAAGAAGAGCCACGACACCTTTAGGGTTTATCTGTTGTTGCACTTAAGATAGGAAGAGCCATGACACCTTTAACGTTTATTTCTTGCTGCACTTAAGACAAGAAGAACCACGACACCTTTAGGGTTTATCTGTTGTTGCAATTAAGATAAGAAGAGCCACGACACCTTTTGGGTTTATCTCTTGTTGCAAAAAAAGATAAGAAGAGCCACGACACCTTTAGGTTTTATCTGTTGTTGAACTTGAGATAAGAAGAGCCACGACACCATTAGGGTTTATCTGTTGTTGCACTTAAGATAAGAAGAGCCGCGACACCTTTAGGGTTTATCTCTTGTCGCACTTAAGATAAGAAGAGCCACGACACCTTTAGGGTCTCACTGTTGTTGCACTGGAGATACGAAGAGACACGACACCTTTAGGGTTTACCTCTTGTTGCACTTAAGATAAGTGATTGATTGATTGATTGATTGAACCAAAGAGAAAGATAGATTGATAGACAAAAAAGTTAGCTAGATAGATAGATAAAAAGATAGATAGAAAGATGGATAAATAGATGGATAGATAGATTGGTTGATTGATTGATTGATAGAAAGAGAGACAGACAGATAGATATATAGGTCGACAGACAGGTAGACACATAAATAAATAGAAAGATAGATTGATGGACAAAAGGATAAATACAAATATGGATGGATAGATAGATTGAAAGATAGAAAGAAAGAAAGATAGATACTGTACAGCCAGAAGGCCTTTCGGCTAGCACTCCGCGTGTACATACGATCGGTTTTTCTAAGGTCTCCGTACATTGAAAATGCATACCCTTCCACGGAAAGTATGTGATTACTCCCCGCCCGGCGTGTACATACGATCGATTTCGCAAAAGTCTCCGCATGAGTCCGCGTGTACATACGATCCAAATTTCGCGTGTACAAACGATGACCCTACCGTGCAAGCTGCCTGTCGGGGATGGTTTATTTCATCTATTTGACATTATTTTGCCACGTAACAAGCATGGGGATCTAGAAAAAATCAGAATTCATGAGGATACAATGGGAGAAATACCAGAAATACCAGAAATACCAGAAATACCAGAAATACCACCACCACCACCACCACCACAACCACCACAACCACAACCACAACCACAACCACAACCACAACCACAGCAACAACATGCCCGGGGACCATCCCATCTGAAATCAAGTTGTGTTTTCGCAAAGGTGAGCCCGCGGAAGCCCCAAATTGGGATCTCCCCGCACAATACACATTCAGCATATGGTTTGTTTTGCATCCGATTATAATGCATGAATTCCCCATTCTATCCCCATTCATATTGTTGTTTGCAGTAAAAGCACCATAAATCTCATAAAACATCATAAAACATGCCCATATCTGGCGGTTCCATCCCCAGATTGTCCCCATTCTCCCACCAGTCCTGTGCTTCAGACCAAGCAACATCGCAAGGCTTGAGCGTCTTCCAGGATTCGTTGAGTGGTCTTCCAGCGCGACTCACCTGAAAAGGGGCAGGGATGAGGAAAAGTGGAATCTTCATGCGTTCAGACCCTCTGGTTGTTCAACATACCTATGGAACATGGATGAAAATAGGCCACACTCTTTCCTTTGATTTGTGGTAGTCTACCTATAAGCATTCTGATGTTCCAGAGCAACGTTAAACCACCAGAGGGTAGAATGAGGATGAACAATCATTGGGTCAGTCACAACAAAAACATGGTATCCTAAAAGCTTGGGGTACACCCAAAGCATCCATAGCAACGTGGGCTTAGGTACCTCACATTTTGAGAACTAGTCCGAGATTTGGTCATCCAAAATGGGCTGCATGAAACGGTTGCATTGTGGGACTCGGCATCCAGCCAGTGCGTCAACATAAGGCGGGATCAGATTTAAGCCTGACTGTCAGCGATATCTAATTGTACTTAAAAATATCTTTACTTATATAGCTATCTTGGTTTGGTTAAGGGAATGGTCATTGGTTTCGGAAAACACGCGGAGGCTTGAGCCTTGAACCACGTAACATTTCTTTTCGGCTCATTCATGCACAAACAAAAAGCTTTGAATTGTTGATATGTTCAGGATTTCATGCAAAAACAACTCCCACCCTGTTTTTCGTGGTGGTTTTCCAATTTTCAAGGCAGTAAAAACATCAGCCACCATCACTCATCATCCCCAACAGGCGTCCCGCAAGCCCGGTCACTGGGCAGCAGTCTCAGAATTTCATCTTCATCACCTTGATGTTGTTTCCCCAGCAGCTGAGCTGGAAAGGATGAGGGATACATATTGATGGATAATTAGTTTACAAACAACATGAACAAGAGTGATACGTATTGTTCTGGTATTATGTCCATAAATGGATGATAGAGCTGAACGTAGCCGTGCAATCACCCTTAAATGAAAAATCGCCCTCAACGTACCCGTACAATCATTCATGGGTGAGGGGAAGGTAAACACGTACAGGATATCCAGGATATGTCACAAATGATCTTGGGTCAACACAAAGGTTTAAACGTCTTACTACACTCCTTAAAAACAAACATGGAATCGCAAAGAATGGGGTTGGAACGCCCTTTCCCCGGTGGAAATTATGAATTCTGCGGAACACCTTGGATTTCAGGAGAGTTGGCGGGATGCTTTCAGGCCCGAAATCTATTAGACTGTCAATGGTGGGAGGCTTTCAGTCCCCCTTTGGTCTTCTGGACTCATATGGCCCACTGACAAAATATTTAGTAGCTAGCCTTGCCAATAGACAAGGTCTCTTTTTCTGAATGACTTCTAGCAGTTGGATATCCATCCCTAACTCATGGGTTGACAACCGACGCTCCCCACTTTTGCTGCTTCAATCCTGGAATTTTTGGTGGATGGGTCAACATTCTTGGACCCCCAAAATGGATAATTTAACAACTTCACAACGGTGCTAAAAATGATCAACATCTATAGTTGGTTTAATACTATATTATGAACGTATATGAACATAGGAAGGAAAATATGGTTCACAATCCACGCTTGACGTGAAACAAAGCCGTGCTTCATGGTAAGAGCAAGCGACTACAAAGCAACCCCAAACCAAACAGGGGATCGGAGCCAGAGTGATTCAATCATGAACAGATGCAGCATCACCAGTAAAACCCAATCAACTTTCGGTGTTACTCGGTTTACCCGGAATACCTTCCAATCCCATTCTGAACAGTAATTGGGGGTTCCAGTCACATCCTCAAAATGGTGGCTTTTGGGCCTTCAAGTCTCATCCAAAACGGGGATTTTTGGATCTCCAAGGCGAGCTACACCAACTCATGGCTGCCTGGGGCCTTTCTGGTTTATACCCTCACGACTCAATCGTCATTAAACCCATGTTTGAACTCACCATTTCTGTCGCTTGAATCATCCCATAGATCACCATTGAACCCCAGTGATCTGGACTTCATCCATTACATCCGACCCCAAAAAAGTCAAAAACCATCATCTTCTGTTTGTCAAATCATCTACCCCCTGGTAATCAAACATGGCTTGCTGGAAAAAAAAACAAACTAGTTCGATGATTTTCCCAGTTGTAAAGCTCCATTTATTTATAGGTAACATTTGATGACACCGGAGGGTATGTCTATGTTGAACCCCGACCCCAATTGGTCAAGCGATAGCACACAACAGGCACTTCCAAGGAACTGGTCTGTTTCCCCAAGCGCTGCAATCGCAGGATCTCGTGCTTCAGCACACTGGTCCTGGCGATTTTTGGCGGTGTTGAAATGCCAAAATCGCCTGGAAATCTGGGGGTTGTGGTGGGAAAATCATTTCTGTATACAAAACATATATAGATTGAGGAAAGGTTATATTATATGATGTTATATGGCAACATGAACACATATTTGAAACCACAACCAATCCATACTTCACCCCCTAATCCCTCCATCATCATGAAATTCTTGTACCATTTTTTCATGTTCCAAAATCCCATCCACATTCCCACTTTTCCAAGAAACAGATATACATCCCGGATCCCATGATCCCATCTGTCGTGGCTCCTGCCGCTCCAGGGCTTCCCCAGCGACTCGCGGCGTTGTTCCCAAGTCGAGGCCCAAAGCTCGGGCTCGTGGGGATCCCCCGCGGGCACGCGCATGTACCAGCGGAGGCCTGGGGATGGGGGTTGATGTGGCCCTGGTTGATGTGGGGGAAACATGTTTTGGGGGCAGGGAGGCCCAAAAGGGTTGTTGTGCCAAGATTTTTTTGGGAGTTGATTTTTGGTGATTTAAGCAGGTTTATTCTGGCTGATTCATAGAAGTGGTTTTGGAATGTTTTGGAGTTGATTTGATGGATTTCCGGCTGACTTAAAGGAACATCTACTGGAAAGTCCCTGGTTTGATCTCTTTCAATCTTGGATCCAAGCACTTGTCTCCTTCACAAGAATGCCCAACACTTTTGATCAAGCGGCGGCTCATGAACATTTCGCCCGCCAGAGCCATAGCCACATTGCGATCATAGTCAGCAGACGGGCCAGTGACGCGATGCTCCAAACACATGCCTTGAGAGGTCAAGGAATTCACAGGTGCTTCAAATGTTCCATTCAACTTTGGGCCGGGGGTGATTGGGAGGATCATGATCTCAATCAACCATATCTAAAGGTGACGCTAAAAAATACCGACATTGACTCGACCAAACCTTCTTACTGCATATCCCTGTCAAAATGACTACCACGGGGTACTGGATTATATTGCGATCTTGAATTTCCAGTTCTTAGTGAAGGAAGTGTTTGAAAAAAGAGGACCGTCCATGGGAATCATCTAACGTTGGGATGGAACAATTGAAGTTGAAACTGCTAACCCACTGATCAATGATACAAGTATGTTGAGCGCGCACCCCCACCGGCAGGGAAAGCTGAATGGAACCTATCAGCTGTGATCCTCAGGCTTGGAGTGTTGGAGACGGGTATCTGCGAGCTTTCCACTGTGGCAGTAGCAAAGTTCCTCCTATCCTGCAAAAAATACATTGTTGTTAGCTCGTTAGCATCAATATCCCCATTCATATAGATATTGATTGAATTAAGTTGTAATAAACGGCCCATCCAGTCGATTTACTCACACATATCATATCAAAGGGTTTTTCCTGGTCATATCCCCCCATTTCAATGTTTTGTTGATGATTGGTAGTCAACAAACAAAAAACACAATGATTGTATTCCATTGTTTGACTAGTGTTAGATCCCCACCACCCATGAAACCATCACCGGTGAAACCATCCTCATCTCAATCCCGATCCACCCACAGTTTCACAATGACATCCATATTTTGATGGTTGACTAGCCATATTTCATAATTTGTTGCACAATCCCAAACCACAGTTTTGGTGTTGAACCCCAGTGATTCACGATTGAATCAGATTATATAAATCAGATTAAATCATATCAAATCAAAGTAATATGTGAATTCCGCATGTTTCTCTATTTTCTTGCAAAAAAAGAAATCTCCCCAGGTCTCCCCAGGTCTCCCCAGGTCTCCCCATCCAAGCTACAGGTGATGGCCGCCTGCCATGCCTTGCCACAGGGCTGGAAGGCGCTAAGATGGACATCTTCCAACTTCTCGCCCAGCACCGCCAGGGTTTCGGCCTCAGCTGGGGTGGTGGCCATGGGAAACCATTAAAGAGAATCATAAGCGGGGCCAAGTTGTTTCGAAATTCTAAACAACTCAGAAGAAAACACCACATTGATCTATATTTTGATATGTGTTGTGTTTTTCTAAGTGTAACTTTTTCTTCGAAACATCCCATGTATGCGGGGTCAGCGTTGAGAATAAACTGTTTTCAAGGCTCCCAGATTATATACATGGGAATCCCGTCCAATGTTTTGAAACCTCGTTTTTTTCCCAATACTCTAATAGCCATATGTTTGGGGTAAATTCCCCTGACCATATCAAACAACATCAAACAACTGTGTGATTCTAATGAACCAATCAAGACTAATGTTGAGAACCACCAACCATGTCTTCGAGCTTCGAAATTTCAAGAAACTCTTAGGTTCCCAACTTTGTCTGTTGGCCCACTTGGGGATGCATCCAAATTCTAAAGTGGCCGATAACCGGTGTAAGAACTATGTAGGATTTATCATGGTATATCCCACATACAACCGGTCATTTCATGTGGTTCTGTCCCACTGGCAAACTGGGAGGCACATTCACTTGAGTCATTCCCATCCCCATGTTTTCCGCAGAGCATACGGGGGTTTCTTAAAATGGGGGATCCCCTGAAAACCATATGGCTGTTTCAACACTAAAAAGATCAAATGACTTGGATGATTTGGGGGGTAATTACCTCCTTTTCCGGAAACCTCCATATACCAACCTATTGCTATTATTGGCTATAGATTCGTTGCTCTTCGTTGGCATTCGTTGGCCATACCTATTTGTATATCAACCTATTGGTATAGCAACTTATTGGTATCAGTTGGCTCCATTGAGGTTTCCATAAAATCCCCATGGAATCCCCCGCACCGAACCCGTTGCCGCTGCGGCACCGCTTGGATCGCCGGAATCCGCGCCCCCGCGTGCACTTCGTGCTGCCGCACCGACAGCGCGCAGCGTCGCAGTTCCTCCAGGGGCTCGGCGGGGAAGAAGAGCCGCTCTAAGGCCTGCAGACAGATGAGAGATGTGCAGTTAAAGCCGTTTACCTTTTTTTATATTTATGATAAAAAATGGGAATATCATGTCATAAGTGGGGTTAAAACTGACTTATACCTGGTATTTTGGGCCACAACCGTGGAACCATCAAAAAAAATGGATTTAAGGCACATTTAAACAAAGCAAGATTGGGATGTCACCAACAAACATGAGGATTCTTAACAACAAACAATTTGAGAAAATGAACATCACTAATGTGGGTAAAACAATGCCATGGGCAACCCATTTGGGAATGGTTGGAATCCCAACTATAAAAATGGTGAGTCATTGGGGATGGCTTATGGCATTGTTTTACCAACACTATAGTACTGTTACAGTATGTTATATGTTCATGGTATATTTATAGTCACTATTAACCATGTTTATTCTTATATTGAACGATGATGTCATTTATGGCTTTGTTTTACCAACATTCAACATTATCATGATCAATCATTATGAATCATCATTCTCAAACATTATTCATGATGATTTCCCATTGTAATTCACATTTATTCACCATTATTACCCTCTGGTAAACTAACATAGCTATGGAAAATCACCATAATTAATAGGTAAATCAACTATAAACGGGCAATTTTCAATAGCTATGTTAGTTTACCAGAGGGTAACCAGCAACTTCATCACCTGCTTGATGTTTTCTGACCTGTTTGGCCGCCAGCTGCTTGGCATCTTCGCGGCCCACCGCCAGCCCGGCCCCCGTGACGAAGCCGCAGTGGTGGACGTCGCAGGCCACTAAGGCGAAGAAACGCCCGCGCTTCAGCTGCTGGATTTGGTAATTGATCTCCTTCAACTCTCCTGGGATTTCATCAGGATATAGATGGGCCGCTATATGTTGATTTCCAATAAAGAATAGCAATAATAGGTCTGAAAATGTCTGAGATTTGGTTACGAACCCTGGTTGAGAGTGGGTTTATAGGGATTTTGATGGGATTATCATAGGAAATCATGGAAAATATTGAAATTAATATGGACAATAAATGAAAATAATGGGATATACCCTCTGGTTATTTAGTCTAGCTATAAACACGTATGGCCCGAAATACCAGTTATAAGTCAGCGAAATCACCCCAGGAATTAAAACCCTATTTATATAGCATACATAACCATCTAAAACTGGTAAAGGGCCTTTACTGCAGGGGATATACCCTCTGGTTGACTTAGCTATGGAAAATGGCCCATTGATAGATGATTTATGGTTCTCTACCTATTGATCTTGGTGATTATAGTGGGATATAGTGAGGACTTGGTGGCTCATCCCAGCAATCGTAAGTGGATCATAACCCCAGTCAAGTAGTGGGATAAGTGGGGTAAATCCACTTACAACTAGGGTTATAGCCCACTTACTACCAAGTAGTTATGTATTGATGGGTCAAAACCCAGGTACCCTAAGTCATGGTTGATGGATGGTTATTCCCCAAGAATGGTAATAATAGGTTTTGACCCAGCCCCCTATCAGTAGCCCCGTGATTGAACTTTGGTAAGAGATCACCTTCTCAACCAAGGTTTGTTGGCAACAATCATGAGTTGGGTTAGATCACCGTAATGGCGCCTTAAAGGGGGATCAACCCTTAAGCTACTGGGTAGATGGATTGGGTCTTTGGTTGATCACCTTCAACTCTGCGATTTACCAGTTGGGGGATAGCCAACAGGTACATCAGTAGCTGCTAAAGTGCGTACTTAACCCCGAAATTCATACCCCCAATACTACATCAGAAGGCACTTCGATCCATGGACAAATGGCACAAACAGCTCCCAATTCCAAAGGAGACCCAGCTCTTGGCGGATTGGCCACTATACATATTACATATCACTATATGGCCCACTATAGACATAGATTACCATGAAAAATCTCACTATAAGATCTAGTCATATACAATCAATTACAAATGCACACATTTGGTTAACAACTACTGCCTCACAACTTGATCTTATATTAGATATTATTTCATGATTTTAAAAGGGGTTAGGAAGTGTCAATTAGAAACTCACAAGCTCGCTTGACACTTCCATTCCAAGGCTCCTTTGACTTTCCAGGCGTCCAACTGGCTCACCGACTCATGGGAAATTTCATCAAAGTGAACTTCCATCAGCCTGGGCTCTGAAAGATTCTGAAAGGCTGAGATTTCAGGTTTGCACATTTTCCATGGAAAAATCATGGACAAAATACGAAAACAATCCCTACTCAAAAAATATAATCGCTACAGTGAATAATCAATGACTAGTGACTAGTAGGGATTTACTTTTCTATGTCTTGGTGGATGACTACAGTGACTAGAGGTCTACGGTGATCTGGCCATACCTTGGCAGCATACCCCAAGCCCAACAGTTGAAATACAAGGAATCCTTGTATCAGCCCTCTTAAGAATAAGAATGAACAAATTCATAGCCAATCTTGGATACGACTGAGAAAATAACAGCTGGTTGGTACACATCCTGATTTACAGCAAAAAAAGTGAATGTACAGTAAAAACTAGTATCGCTAAACTATCCACCGATAATTTGAATTCATGGGGTTATTTTGCAGACAATGATGATAGTTGTTGAGCATGATTAATTTCCCCATGTCTGATGTTCAAATTCCCATGTCATGAAAACAACCTCGCCCTATCCAATCCCAGCCGTAGTTAGATCTGGGTTGTAAGGATTCCTATGGATTAGTTTACCGTTCCCCATAAGCACCATAAGCCAGTTTGACCCCAGTATATCGGGTTTGTCCAAAAATGAGGTGTGATGATTTACCCATGGATTTTGGAGGTGTTCCCCTATGTTACATTTATAGACAAACCCACATTGCTGTTGTTTTTGCTTGGTCATGTTTAATCCCGTTATCCGTTATCGTTGGTTATATATCCCATTTATTGTCGATTATATATCCCATCATAACCCATATAAGCTCATTTAAATAACCTATCAACCAGCTAGCCAGGCATGCCTAAATGGCTCGTTGCGAGGCACGGTCTCAGCTCCGCAAAGTCCGTGACCCAGGGATCGCCAGCATACTCCAGGTACTTTGCCTCGTTGGCTAAAGAGACCAGGGTTATTCTTTTTTAACTGTCTATGTCATATGTCCAATTCATGCATATACAATATGATTGTTTTTTTTTTGTATACTGTACATCATGTGTATTTACTGTATATATAAATATATACATGAATACAAACAGCCTGAAACTCTGTCGGTTGGTTTCGAATGTGAAAGAAACCGTGGAGCTTGCATCAAATATGATGCGGGGGTTCCACAATGCTCCTTGAGGGATTTCTGGCAGCCCGGCGAATCCCACACTCTCAAAGTTTGAGACCCCCTGGTTCCAATTCCAGTGGTTCTTTCATGTTTTGGAGATGTTCTCCCCACAAAAAAAAAAGACCGGGTGTGTTTCAAGCTGCTCCATATCAGCTTGAGCTTGATATCGTCTCCCCAATAAACTAAATCAATGCCACCACATTATTGCAGTACATCGACAGAATACACGTCTAAACCTGAAACCTTCACTCAACAGGTAAACATTTGATGGGTTTGTCTGAAAATTGGGTACTACGGTACGCAATTTATCCCATGGTTTATCATAAGATCCACCATGAAACGGCCATCATTTGGGTATCGTATCATGTTCAAACACACCCAAAACATCCTATTGTTAGAGTTAAGTCCCAACATATCCCTTTGAGTCCCTTTATGGTTGGTAAATATTCATAAATATCCCAAAAGCATCCAAAAGCGATATCCCTATTCATGGCCTGGTGGCCCGGTAGCCCCAAGCGATTCGTTGCCGTGTGGCCAACACGGGTTCCTTGGTCTTGAGCTCTTGAAGTAAGCCACGAATCTCTCGCTTGGGCCACCTCACTGGAGGATCAAATGTGGCAACATCTGATGCAATGTAATTAATGGAAGACAAGATACACGGTGAATGATGATTAATAATGGTTGATAATGATATAGAATGATCAACAATGATGATATGTCACTCCAGTGTCATCAAATGTGAGGGGCTGCTGGGAAATCCCTGAACGAAATGGAGATTTATAGCCGCTGGGAAAACGAAGGAAACTCATGGGAAAATACAAGAGAATCCTGGTGTCAATGGGACAATTAGGGACAATCACAAGAAAATCTGAAAAAAAAACTCTATGGAAGTTTATAGCTGGGAAACTCATCTATACATGCTGGATTTTTGAGCAAGCCACGTTTGACTAACGGAGGGTACATAGGCAACTATGGGGTATAGTCATCGATCCGATATTGGAAATTCGTCTATGCAAATACCTATGATGATGTTTAACATTAGCCATCTCCCAATTATAAGTGGGACATAGTGGGCGTGTAACCCCAGCTTATAAGTGGGGTAAGTTGCATTAGTCCAGTGATTATTGGAATTGTAATCCAAACATGTCTAGTTCCACACTCCAAATCCAGTAGTTATTTCGGGGTTCTATGTTAGTTTTGACTTATGAAAAAATATAATTCACAAATCAAATATCAATTTCGATTTCAGGATATTTTATGATGGTACCTTGACCCTCAAAGCACCTCTATCAATGGATAAAGAACACAAGCTGTCTTTGGGGTACCCATTTTTGGATTGTTGCAGAAGGGTATAGTGTACATATGATATTTTGATGTATTGGTTTCAATATTTGATACCATCTGGTTATTTAACATAGCCATGGAATAGCTGGTTAATTTTGGATGATGTTCCCAGCTAGAAACCTCCATTTATAGGGGATTTTCCATGGCTATGTTAGTCATAACCAGAGGGTAAAATCCATCAGATCGGCTGATTCCGCCAAGGCACTTGTGGATGACTGGAGTCGTCGTCGTCGCCTCCGCAGTGACTGCCGTGCCACTTTGGGCGTTTTGTGCGAGGCTGCGGGCCTGAGGGAACGTGGTGATTTAAGCGTTAAAAACAGGGATCACATATCAATTTCACCAGTCCAAGGGCTGGTGAATTACTATGACTTCAAATAGGGATTTCTTCATGAGAAACGAGAACTTTTCACTAGCCAAAAGATGGGGATATATGATATATAATAGAAACAAAAATGTGAAAATGTGCTTCGCACATGGAGATTTTACTCAGAAAAGTATGTGACATGTTTGCCAATCTTGAGACCTGAACTTCAGTTGGAGAGTCTTCCAATCTGCCTGGCACAAAAGGAGTAGCTCTTGACCCCAGAGAACCAGAAGGGCGATGCGGGATAAACCCCAAATCACCCCACTATATCCCAAAATACCATCTGATCAAGAAACCTGGCAATGGAAAGAAGGGGTTTACCTATTCAAAACCAGGAATCTTCATTGCCAAGTTCGTTTCTTCAAGGGCAGCACTGCAATAAACATACCACTTGTATATCTATTTATATAACGAGTTCATGTTTATGTGAAGGGATGAATTATGATGAATGCCCAGCAAATGACTCCGGAAAATGCCAGAGAAAACCCCAAGATCACCCCATATAGTTCTTACAGCAATTCAGTACTACCCATATCCTTTTCGAGGCTCCTTGAAGCCCCGAGGTCCTGGTGAAATCACCACCAGACCCCAAGGGTCCCCAGAACGTCGCCACGTCACCCGCAGTGCCGCAGCCACTCCCGCAGCGCGCCACACCGCGCCGCCGCGCGAGGGCTGGGAACCCGTGACCAACGTTGGCCCGGCGCCACGGGTTCCACGGGGCCGCCCGACCCAGGAGGAACTGGTGGCCCGGGGGGGAACACATCGAGTGCTCCACATGGCGCAGCTTGGTGTCTTAGGGAAACAATGATCAGGTTGGGGAATCTGCAGGGTTGGTTTTGTGGCTGTATAGGCTGGATGATTTCAGTGAGTGTTTTTTTATGTTTTCTGTGTCTTTGCCCTGGCCAGGCCAAAAAGGCTGGCTTTACCACTTTGTCAGTGGGGTGAGGTTGCGGCCGCAACTGGATTCTCATTCCGATACGGTGAGATTTGAAGCAGTATTTGGAGCGTAATCAGTTTGACATACTATAGGTGTTTAACCCCCACAACTGGAATTCTGGGATGACTGGGGTGACTTCAGTCAATGGTAAGGCCAGCGTTTCTTTTCCAATTGTTTTCAGCGTGTGCTTCCATGACATGTGGATCAGCTTGAGCAAGTGTTGCCCCCGTACAGCGTCCCTGGAGAATCCACAACAACATCCACAGGTGAGAAATGGTGATGCAAAGGGAATGCCCTCCATCCCCGGTGAGACGTGCATCACGATGATGATGATGATGATGATGATGATGATGATGATGATGATGATGATGATGAGGAGGAGGAGGAGGAGGATGAGAATGATAACGATGACGATGATGATGACGATGACGATGGCAAGGACGATGATGCTGCTGCTGGTGGTGGCGGTGGTGGTGGTGATGATGCTCAAGATCCTTACACCACTTGTGGGAAGGATTGTGGAAACATTTTAAATATGTGCAACGCCTTTCGTTTGGTATAAACTATAATCCCGTTGTAATGGCTGGTTAATACGGGTTCCCATAATGGGCTCGAGTACTCCCTGATACCCCACGTAGTACGGAAGTCATAATCCCAGTTTTAGGTAGAGTAAGTCGGGGTAGCACAGTTACAACTGAGGTGAAATAACTTTCTTACTGGGACACCAAGTATCCACCAAATATAGTCATAATCCTTAACATTTATAACTGGTTTATAACCTCATTCAAGTAAAATCAACCTTAGTTACAGGAGTTTTTAGTTATAATAATCGTACTTATAATAACTGTTAAGGGCTACGGTAGGTAGTATATCGATGTATCAGTTTGATATTTTGGGCACATCCTCCAAGTCCCCCCACCTGCTCCGGTAGATCCAACTGGACTGCAGCCTGGGAGTCTATGTTTTGTACATCAGCGAGGTCCAATGGATTGATTTGAGGGGAAAATCACTGGATTGGTTAATGGGAAAATTTTAACCGGAAACCCATGGGATTTTCCCATGAAATATCGAGGTTTCCGGTTTCAATTTTCCCTTAAACCAATCCAATGAGAAAATCATGGAAAATCTACAGGATATGAAAGTAGGACAGATTTGAAACATGGTTTTCTGCAGTTCCCTATCACTCTTCCTTGAGTTTCTGGGAGTTGGAATAGTCCTGATGACAGCCAACATATTTGGAGGTGTCTTGACTCTTGACCAACCAAAACGGGGAGGTGAACTAAAATATCAACAATCAACAATGATTCATGCTTGCGATGCGTCCAAAAAAAATGGGCTGCTGAATTGCAATCACAATGTTTGCACACCCAAAATCAGGCCCCTAAATGCCCCTAAAGATGGGTGCTTCGCAGACTGCCTCAAGTGGGTACCCACCGCGAATCGTTCCTAGCTGCAACCCGCCTGTAAATCCTCTAGATCTTCCTCTGCCCCTGCTGCAGCTGCAGCTGCCCGTTTTCTGGCGGCCTTCGGTACCAGGAGGTTTTTTCTCCAAAGACTTGGAATGCGACTTTTGTGGATCTTATTTGAACACCAACTTTGAAATATTGCTGCGTCCTGAAATGGGATGCTATGTGGGACCCGCAAATGACTATTATTCTGAGTTTGAGGACTGACTTGAAATGCCCTCCGCTAATCAAACATCCCCCATAAATGAGGGTATTGCAGTATATGATGGAAAAAGGCCTACAAATGGGAGTTATTTTCCAGCAAGCCATGTTTGATTACCCGAGGGTAATCCAATCATTTTAAACCCTAGCCCCAAGACTACTATCGGACTCGTCCGAAGACACACACCAAACGGAGCACAAGAAGGGGCAATTGTTGAGACACAACCTCGACACAACAACCTGCCATAAC
The DNA here is from genome assembly GCA_003297045.1 of Symbiodinium sp. clade C Y103. Lineage (NCBI taxonomy): Eukaryota > Dinophyceae > Suessiales > Symbiodiniaceae > Cladocopium > Cladocopium sp. clade C. The sequence continues at coordinate 94,706 of BGPT01001841.1, read as the reverse complement.
CAGCACACCACAGATCCACACCCAAAACTGCACAAGGACTGAACATTGCACAGACAAAACAGCACCTGGAACTGCAAGAATGGAATTTGGTCCTTTAAACATAAAAACTCATACCCCTTTTTACTGATAATCATTATCCAATCTCAATCCCAAAGCATCAAATGCGAGGTGAGACAAGAAAAGGCTTTGTCGGAAAATTGTCGTAAAACCGCGAAAGCCATCCAAATCCCCTAGAAAACCCCAAAATCCATCAAAATCCCACAATTGATTCAATTGATTCTCAATGAATCAACATCATATTCATCATTTCCCCTATTAGATAGCCAGTTTTGGAATCCTCTCCACTTTTGACACACAATGACAAACCCAAATTACAGCAGCTCTATTTTTGCAGGCGATCTCGTGGGTCTACCCCAGTTTCCGGCCTGCGCTTTGGCACGTGCCATCTTTCGCATCCTCACTTTTGCCTGGGGTGAAGGCAGGTCGTCAGCTGAGCTGGTAAGCAGAACCAGAGACAATTATAGGGTTTATGACTTAGTTTCTGGTAGATATAAGGGATATTTGTGATAAAACATGATTAAAACAGTATATCATTTTTAACTATAAATGTTGATTAAATATTTATAATTATAGGCCGGTTTGTGGTAGATATATATCGAACTTGTGAAGGGGGCAATTTCGAACCATCTGATCACTGGGGGGCACCACCTTGCAGTACCCTCTCTGTGTTTTTGTTTGTTTTCCCGTCGCGGTACTATATACCTCAGCGGCCACGTATGCTTTGGAAGGATTGGGTAGATTTTTTTGGCAAATTCCAAAGCACTGAAGGTCTGAAGAGCGAAACCACATCAAAAAGCATATGGGATCTGTTGCTTACTGATGCTTACTAAGGAATGGGGGAATGACCCATAACATTAATTAACTATGAACAACCATCCCATTCCCCGGTTCTCATGCAGAAGAAAGGTTGAGATGTTTCACTTTCCAAATTACACCCTCCTGGTCCCTTCCGGGACCCCTGTCCGGGCCCCTGTGGATGTCTTGGTAAAATCTAGAGACCCTCAGCAGTGTTTCGGAAACATCATCTTCCCAATCGATTCCCCAGTCCTGGTGGATGCATGGACAAATTAACACAAATCATCTTGGGTATTTCCAAGTCATGCAATCTTCTCAACTCCAAATCAGGTGAAAGATCCTTTTTCCCCAGCTATACCTCTCAAGGAACTACACTTACCGGCTTCCAATTTCCGGTGTTCCATCCCCGAAACCCGCCTCCGCTTCGAGCAAATCCTTGTCGCTGTCTCTCATCTCAGTACGCGAGTCATGGGGTCGGGGGAGTTACCCTCTGCTTATTGAACATAGCAATTGAAAATGCCCATTTATAGATGAGAAAATCCCATGGAAATCATCATTTCTAGGGAATTTTCCATAGCTACGTTAAATAACCAGAGGGTATTACATCCAGCATTCTTTCTTCACATGGATATTTAAAAAACCATGAAAAACCAATGTTTTGATCCGTTTTGTAGATAGTTGGCCTAATGAAACCCATGGATTTCATTGGATCTCCCTATCCCATATCCATGTTAAAAGGGTATGTAACAAACGTTGGGATTCAACCACCAAGTGTAATTCAATTCGATATGTCAACATATGCATGTCGCCCCCCCCCCCCGCCCCGAAAAAAGATAGAACAGTAAACCCACAGAATGATAAATTGTATCTTTGCTACATTCTTGTTAGGTTGCTATAGTGTGTATTACTTTATTTATATAATTATATATATAGACATACAATTGTATAACTATATAGATAGAATACACAAAAGGGAACTCGGTTCGATGCTCTTCACCCATATGGCCCCCCATTACCAACCATCTACAATACAAAGAAACACATCAACATGTTTAAAGAAACATTAACATCAAACGAGCAGCTGCATCAATACTTCACTCTATATCAATCAATATCAATACATATATCAATACATAATATTATTTCTGTCACAACCTTTGTATCAATAAAACTTGCGAAACTTGCAACTCAACCATGTTCCCATTTCCGCAAAGCAAACCAACAAATGCAAATGCTGAATTCTGAACATGTCTTCACCAATGTCCCCCGCATTTCCGGAAAAAAAAAAAAACACTCGCCGCCGCCTGGTTGTAGTTGTGGGCAATGTGCAGGGCATAGGTCACGGAATACCCCACGAAGACCACTAACGAGATGACCTATATCGCTATCCGACAGGCGAGGTTCCCAGTGAAATGTGTGATCCATGAAACAGGGTGAACAAAAAAGGTGACTCAAGCAACCAGAATATGGTGAGTTAGAAAAGTCATTGATGATAGTTGAGTTGGTTTTATGTTTTACAATACACCATGAACACTAGTTGCGAGTACCATAAACCCTGACGAAATCGGAGTTATGTTTACCACTCTAGCCAACAAAATAAAGATCGATCTATTTTCGGGTAAGTCACACTCATTGCCGATGGCTTCTGATTTTACTTGCTTTGGGTCCATGTGAGCTACCCCAAAGAGTTTCGATTCAAGTACAGTATATGATTCCTATTCATCCTATTCATCTTCTTCCCTAAAGATATGGACCCAGACATGGCGGCTTTGCACAGAAATGGGGGGCTCTAAAGCCAACGAAGGGATCTGAAGCACCAAAAAATGGGAATGTAATGGAATCTATAACCAACAATATGATACTGAGGTTGGGATTTTGGCAGGACGACCAACAACCATTGGGGGTTTAACATAGTTTAACCATCAAAGCAGTCCAACACAGATAGGATTTTGAGATCATCAACCGATAGTTCACCAATGAATATGGATCATGGGGATGTTGGTTTGTCGTAAAGCGGGGGATAGAGCATTTTAAGGCCGTTTGAAGGGGGGAAATAATGATCATTTCCCTTCGACTTCGGGGTTCCAAATTCTGCAAACATGGGAGAAACACAATATCGAAACTGATCAAAAGTGTGGAACAACAGACCCTGTGGGTGAAAAGACTCTAGACAACATTAACAGCAAACGACTGTATAAAGACAGCAAGACTTCGCACGTTTGGGGATGGTAGACTGTGTAGACATCATTGATGATGCTGCATCCATTCTCAACATTCTCAAGAACAAAAACTGCTTCCGCTGCATGTACTTCTCCTAAAATATTGGCTGGCAACCACACAACAGATACTTACATCTTACCACTTTAAACGTGTCTTACTAAAGCTTACTGTGACATATTCCTCTATTCATAGCAACCTGCCTTTTTTTGTCAACCAGGGTTAAAAAACCTGGGTTTTCGCGGGTAGATTCACACAAGCCATAGCTTCCCAGTTGTTGTTGATATTGATACTGTACTTTGCTTGACAGATGTGGGCCAAAATTGGGAAGCCCATTAAAGTTGAACAGCTCTGATCGCCAGGTCGTACCTCAATAGGCCCGATGGACCAGGCCATAATACAGGAGATGTAGAAAGCCAAACCTGGCAAATCCCAGGTTTCCATGGCTTTCTTGAGGGTGACTGGTTTCTTGGACCCCAATGGAAAATCAGCCGCTTGGGACTTTGCAGAAAGTACAGTATGTATATAAGTAAACTTGTCCATATGTTTTGGGAATATCTCAGAATCGCCATATGGTCCATATGGCCATATGGTTTAAAACCTAATCTCCCCATTCAAACGGCCCGCAAGTTGGGGTATACCTGATGTCTGGTAAAATAATGAGAGATCATGAGAGATCAGTATTTGCATTTGTTGTATGGAATGGTGTATATATATATATATACACATGCATCTTACGTGAATAGCTTGATGCTGTGCGTGTTGCATGTGTTGGAAGCAAAAAGTAGCAATAGCATTAATTAAGAAAACAAAACATGCATGATGTGCATCCCGGTGGCAAACTCTTTATATAAATCTCAAATTTGTTGGTAAACTATGGAAGCCAGTCACCCACCTTTGTGAAAAGAAACAAAGCTTCTCTTTTGGTGAAACAATCCGAAATTCTTGTTCCTAAAATCACCACAAAATTGTAATGCTGGTAAACTCCATCCGTTTTGACCTACTGTAATATGTTGGGAAAGCAATAATAAACCATCCCCAAGTCATGACCATGTTTATGGCTTCTATAAACCATCAATCCATATGGGTGGTTTATGACATTGCCTTGCTTACATCAATCATGACTAACCTATATACTTATGGGGATATTAGTGGGATATCATGATTGACAGGGACTGTCAAAATGATGATATCATGGTGATATAATGCGATATAATGGGGAACATGGCATATTGCTTTGCCCACATTACCGGTACTTCAGATCCCACCCATTTTCTTCGCAGCGCGACAGTTTCGTTTCACGCGGCCTGTGATCACCACGATGACCACGCAGGTCACAATCACCGCCAACCAAAGGTCACCCGTGAAGAGCTGGCGGACGGGTGAATTCTTGGCCGATTTCGGAGGGCCGACTTCGGCATTCGAAACAGAACTTGGTGACTTAATGGTGATTTGATGGGATTAAAACGAGACTGAATGGAATTGAATGGGGATTCAATGGGATTTCTGGGGAGTATGTGGGATTGAACGTGGGATTCAATGGACATAATGGGGATTTAGCCAACAAACTATAGTTTCCAATGAACGGTGGAGAATAGTGGTTGGGATAACATGGGTGAGGATTGGACAATAGCGCCTGAATGGTGGATCATAGTACAAGGTGGTGCTCCAGCTTGTTCCCAAAGTTTGGAACTAGTAAGATAAACTGTGGGATTGATCCTAGATTTATCGAACTGGTCAACGGGGGTTGCAAACCAACAGATAAAGCTAACTATGGTGCACCACCCTGTACTTGTTGGGATAAAGTGGGACAATAGTGATTCAATAGTGGATGTTTAACAGTGTATATATGCATATGATTATAATTTATAAAATATCATCGCGAGCAAGATGGGTGTTCGAATTCTGTGGAATAAGACTATTGGACAATCCCATCTCTACGATGTTCAAAACACCCCACAGACCATGGTTTAGTAGTAAGGAGGCATACTTGGGGCCATTTAGGGAGTGTGTAATGTCAGGGGGGTGCGATTTACATGGATAAGATTTGGCAATGTTGGATAGTGACAATATTGGACAATACTGGGAAATGTTGGACACTGTTGGATCATGTAGGATAATGACTCTAGTGTTTTAATGTGTTTTAGAATGTTTACATGCTGGAAATCCCCTAAGAATTAGATTATGAGGTATAATGTTGGAGAATCTTGGGCATCAATGCCACTACTCTGGGTCTACATTCTACATCTTATATGGGTAAGATTGGATTGTCGTCGATCATGTTGAATGCGATTGGAGAAAATCGGCTACTTGGGAGCTTTGGGTATCAATTAGCGCCTGCAAGTACTCATAACTTATATATAATTATATCTATAATTATGTATATATATACATATATAATTATATACATATATAATCATATACATATATAATTATATACATATTATATATATACATACATAGTTGACACATACTCAATGCTGCCCAACACGTGGTAGGTAGAATCTCCCTGAGGTGGGGATGCGGGTATTGCACAGCAAGATTTTTTTTTGGATCATCCTCTGGGTGATAGGCCCACTTACCCTCTGGTAAACTAACATAGCTATGGAAAATCACTATTTTTAATGGGAAAATCCACTATAAATGGCCATTTTCAATAGCTATGTTAGTTTACCGGAGGGTATATAACCAGTTACCGACAGGATCCTCCAAGTAGCTTATCAGAATTGGGATAGCCTCCGGAAATTTGTCTTTGCTGTGAATTCTGATGGCCTTTTCTAGGGCCCAGTTTGATGATTGACCGTTTTTAAACATGTTGATTTCCCATAGCAAACGGTGACAAGATACCAGAGAGTACCATGATGTCTGGGTCACATGTGAAACAAAGGCAGCGTTGCTATCCCTCAGGACCCAGGGATCCATTCAGTCAAAAAAATCATTAGGGCTTCAGAACACATCCTGAAAAAACGGTCTTGGCAATCAAATTCCATCTGAAACGGAGATGTGATTGGATCGGGGAAGTGGCTACTAGTTCAATCAAACGTGGCAATGGAAAATCCACCATTTGTAGATGATTTTCCCATTAAAACCTCCATTTATAGGGGATTTTCCATTGCCACGTTTGATTACTGGAGGGTATAGTTCCAACCCATTCCAACACGCCAGCAGGACGAAGACTCCAGCCCAGCCAGAGCAGGTGGCGATGATGATGGTGTCCTGGAAGGTGTCTACAGAGGTTCACCGGATCGAAGTACTTTCTGGTTACCCTCTGGAAAACTAACATAGCTATTGAAAATGGCCATTTATAGTGGATTTTCCCATTCAAAATGGTGATGTTCCATAGTTATGCTAGTTTACCAGAGGGTATTTCACATAGTCATGGGAAAATCACCATTCTTCATAGGTAATTCACCATCAATCACCATAAATCATCTATAAATGGATGATTTTCCTACGTTAAATAACCAGAGGGTGTGGGTAAAACCATGCCATAAACTACCCAGTTGTGAATGGTAAACATACCACCTATTCAAGGTGGAATCTCTGGTGAAGAGCTTTTGATCTTAAAAAGGTTGAGCTGCAATCATGGCACCTGTTTACCCTCTGGTAAACTAACATAGCTATTGAAAATCACTATTTTTAATGGGAAAATCCACTATAAATGGCCATTTTCAATAGTTATGTTAGTTCACCAGAGGGTATACCTTGTTCATGGAAGCTAAGTCAAATTGAACCAATGGAACATCCCTGGTTTGAAGCCCTACATGGCTTGGGGCTTGCAGCAATCTGCCCCTATGGCCAATTTTGAGAACCAGCAATCTGATGAACTTTCTTATATCCCACTTGACCTAAAACGTGTGTGGTCTCAACTAGTACTGTAACTTTGTCTGGTTTCTCGCCCAAAAAAAAACATGTCGCAAATGTAACATAATTTTAGGTGATGAGGACAAGTCAACATGACTCCAATCTTAAGTTGGTGGTTCCCCATAGGAATATGGATTCCTAGCCTGCCAACTAAAACAAACGTACCAATACTTATCCAAAAAAGACACTATATCCTACAAATCAAGTGAGCAGTTCCTGCTAATAGTGATTAAGTTGATGGCCACAACTGCTGAATATCTTCCCAGTATATACCAACTATATCCTGATTAATTACGCGACCAATCACATAGATATCCCGAAAATAATTTAAACAACATTGCTTATAGTAAATCACGTGGTAAACCCATACCATAAACCATCCCCAAGTCATCACCTTTTTTTTTGGTGCGATATTTACCACACATCGACCATCGGTGGGACGCCGCGCAATGGTGCTGCCGATGATGGCCACTTCTGCTTCAGAGCGCACCCAAATCTCAGGGATGCCGAGTGCCATGATGGTTCATGGGGATGTGGTATGAGAATAGTTTTGATATGTTTTGATGTTTGAGGGGAAATTTGGAAGACTAAATGGTATTAATCACTAATAAATGTTACAATCATACGTTACTCCGTCCTCTGTCTTTTAAGACACAGCCCTGTTGGTTGCTTAAATCCTCAGGATTGTTGGATTGAATCACTCATTGAAAACTTGGATTAGCTTAAGGGAATGCAAAACAAAACATGTTCCTTTCTTCGATTCCCCAGTCGTAGTGGATTCCCATCAGCAAATCCCTGAAAATGCACGACGTGGTCACATCAGTGGGGCTACGCAATGCACACAAGGCCCCCCTGCAGAAGCTGTATGCCAAGCACGGTTGGCAGTCATTGACCTGAGAGCAATAGTAACATAGTAATGATATATTGGACATATTGGGGAATATTGGGGATATATAATATATCATTTTGGGAGAATGCTCACCAGAACGCTCACCACATCCCTTCTGGTCAATTTTGTTTTTTTCCCTCGTTTTTGGATTGTGTTTGAAATTTTCAAATGCACGGGCCCAGTCATGCCGACAAATGTTTGGCCAATTGGGATTCCTCTCACTGCTGGTGGCAGTGAAGGACAAAAAACGAGTTTCTGCGTTGTGTGGCAATTTCCTCCTGTTTTTTGTCCGTGGCATTGTTTTGCCTAGTCCCACCACGCCGCGCTGATATTGGGAATGTTTAAACATAAGACCTTGAGGATATGTCCATGCTAACGCTCGCTGTGTGTGTGTGTGTGTGAAACTTGCTGGTGGTCAGTGATAAGTCTGAACAGCCCATATGGGTAAGTAAACATGGGGTTTTGGTTCACTACCCCCATTTGCCCGCTCACCAAAAAGTCCCAGCCGTAATTAACAGGGCTCACGGACTTGTATAAATATATTAAGGATATATTGGATATAATGGGGAAAGGGGATGTCATGGAGATATAATTGATGGATATTAATGGGATATACAAGTCCTATGCGTGTTCATTGCTTTCCACATAACACACGCAATTCGAGGGTATCTGTAACCGATTTCTTCCCAAACTCATCTGCGCTGGCCAGAATCCACAAATCTGACTCAGTTGCAATTCACAACTTTAAATCGCAGAATCTGAATATTCGCTCACAGTAAATCACAGAACATGATATCTTGGAGGTCTCCAAACGTTGGTTTCATCTGGTTTCATATGGTTTCATATGGATTCATATGGTTTCATATGGTTTCATTGAAGCTAAACTTACTTCGCTGCTGATATTATAGGGATGCAATAGGTGTCACAGTACAACTGTCAATTTTGATACTTGAGCTGTCAAAAGGGGATGGAAGAAGACTCCTTTTGCAGACTTTCCTTGTGCTTTTCCCAACCTCTCCTACCCCTCACATTCCTGCAGTTGTGGCCTGAAACTCATCCATTCACCATCATTCACCAACCATTCACCAACCCTTCACAAACCATTCACCAAAATTGACATTTGACCCTGCAACGATTCTACCTCCTGGCTCCCCATCATTCTACATCAATTCCTTTCTTGTAACCAGAACCTTTTGTGGGGTCCAACATGGTCCAGCTCATTCCTATGTGGTACCACCTTCCTAACATCCCAAAAACTGCTGACAGTTTCACCCCCCCGAACAAATTCTCAACATTTCAGGCCCCGGGCCTGCTTTTTTTTGTCGTTTCCACTGTGAAGATCTATATGAACCATACAATTTAGGCACCCGATTTTGACCCAAAATCATAACAGATTTATTTGAAAATTCATGGAATCCAAGTCAATATCCTGGCTTTTTCACCCCATTTTTTCGCTGGTCGCCCATCGGGTCCTCCCTCCGGACCGGAGCCCCGGAAGATCCTGGAAGCCCGACGCCACCGCATTTTTGCCTTCCACGAAGGTATCCCACTCCTTCATGTAGAGCAAGCCCTAGGAACGGAGAGCAATTGGAGGACACTTCCTTGCGGGATGGAGTGAAAACATTGAAAATGCAGATTCTGCATTTGCATAGGTATACAGTATACAGTATACATATACATGTCATGCATATGTACATGCAGAGTAAATATATTACATTTGTAATCATTTGTATATATACTGTATACACATTCATCCACTTTCTCGGATTCATACAGTAGCTGATTGCTTGTGTCGTGTCCATCGGCACCCCTTGTGGGAGTGCAACTCAACCCAATGCCAAACACCAGTGGAAATTGGGCGAACGCGACACGTACCTCGAGGAAATCTCCCACTTTTTCGCCCCAAGTGGCTGGAAATCTACTCTTGGAGCGATCCTGGCCAAGTTGGCAGGGTTTAGTGATGCTGCGCCACTGTCACTGTACAAGCGCTGCTGTCACTACCCAGCAGGCGGAGTGATGCGCTCAGTCACTTCCTGAATTTTGGCCCTTGGATTTGCACGGCAAAGTGAGGTCAGCAACTGTCCATCTGGGCCGATCAGTTGAAGACTCTGAAGGTTCACACTTAATTTACATGCTACATACTTTTGAAGGTTGAAGGCTAGGTCACGTCTATGGGCTTTCACCCGTAGCTTTTCTTCCCCGGCCAAATCCGAGCATTTAAATTTTACTGCATCACCTTTTGAAACACAGTCGAGTTGCAACACCATGCTTTTGTCAAGTGGCGTATGATTGGGGACGTAGCAATGTCCCGGCATCGGAGATGGAATCTTGCATTGTCCACACCTGTTTGCTCCGAAAGCCACAGCATGCCCATCACTCTGCAGAAGCACTGTGTGATTCGAACCTGCAGAAACCTGTGTGTAGGACATTTCTCTGTCCAATGGTGGAATTTCACATTGTCCAACCGCATTGCATCCGCAAGACTCAGCATGACCATCATTTAGGAGAAGCACTGTATACTGATAGCCTGCAGAAACATGTATGTAGGACCTTCCTTCAGCCAATGGTGGGATGTCACATTGCCCAAAGTAGTTACTTCCGCAAGCCACAGCGTCGCCATCACTGCGGAGAAGCACTGTGTGAAACGCGCCTGCAGAAACCTGGACGTAGATGGACGTAGGACGTTCCCTCATCCAAAGGCGGAATGTTGCACTGCCCATCATCATTTTTTCCAACAGCAACAGCAGTACCATCACTTTGGAGGAGTACTGTGTGTTCTAAACCTGCAGAAACCTGGGTGTATGCCATGCCCTCATGCAAAGGTGGAAGATCGCATTGTCCGCAATTATTCTGTCCGCAAGCAATAGCACAGCCATCACTCCTGAGAATCACGGTATGACCACCTCCTGCAGAGACCTGTGTGTAGCATACCCCTTCATCCAAAGCCTTGGAGGTGCTGATTTCTTGGCTAACAAAAAAGAGGTAAAGACATACGTCCGCTAGATTCCCCAGTCATGGTGGATGAATCATGATTAACTTAATGGAAATTTGATGAAATCTGTCAAAAACCAGCTTCAGCAAGTCCAGGAAGCTGGAATATGACATCGTTCTTGATCCTTCAATCCACAAGCCAGAGCGAGGCCATCACTTCGGAGCAGCACGCTGTGAGACGCGCCGGCGGAGACCTGGGTGTAGAACGTTCCCTCATCCAACGGTGGAAGAGTGCATTGTCCACAAATGTTGGTTCCGAAAGCCTCTGCATTGCCATCACTTCGGAGAAGCAGTGTGTGTTGGTATTCAAACATGTGAGATACCATTGCAAGGAATAGCAAACCTCCCGTCCAGCGCGTGGATCATAAACTCTTGGCCGCGCCCTTGATGATCTTCAGGTGTCAACGTGGTTCAGCTCCCCTATATTTATCAATACAGGTAAGAACCATTCTTATCATTCTTTCCTGTGATAATGCCCTCAAACCATCATGGAGCTGGCTACTCATGTAGCGGTTCATATCGGCTACATGTTCCCTGCCCAAATGCTCCAGAGTGCTCGTGTATTTACTGTACAAACATTTGCCACCAAAGTTATCCATTTATGCAGGTTTGTCTGAAAGTAGCGTATTCCTAACTCTGCTGGTCTAACATCATATTTCCTTTCAACCTGCAATTTTTGGTGGTATATCATGGTATATCCAATATGTCACTACCGCCGAAATGACCAAAAAAAACAAGGTCTTTTACAAAAAACAAACCATCGAGAACAGGCCAAACGCCAATAGACATTCTCCCGAAAATGGCTGGATGCTGAATTCATCACCACCAACTCACCAACTTCAGTGGTAAACATGGAAAGAGGGACCAACAAATGAGCATCTGCAATGTTGGATGAGGTATTGGTAGTCCTTCAGTTGATGGCCCAACAGCTCAACACAGGCGAAATTCTTGTGCAACAGTTCCTACCTGCCGGGGGATCTCATCAACAAGCTGGGGTGGCTTGGTCCTGGGGCTTAATGTACAACGCCTTAGAATTGGGATCTGCAGGTTTTCGGGCAAACCCATGTGATTGCTGACCCAGTAGTGCAATATTCCTTCTTTTTACTAGAGAATCCGCCGACCCCTGCCGCCAGCAGGGGGAGCGCGTCAGAGGAACACTTACTAGCAACAAGGGGCCAAAAGATAGCAAGAAAAAGAGGTTCAGAAGGCAACGTTAGGCACTGGGGGCCGTGGCCCGCAGGCCCAGTCCGTCCCTCAGGGCCCTGCTATTTGAGCGTGGCGAAGCCGCCGTTTTTGAAGGTTTGCGGGCTGGAAGACAGCTAGTTTTCTTAGAGGTTCAGAAGGCAACGTTAGGCACTGGGGGCCGTNATTGACGAGTAGACGTGGCACTGACATGTTCCAGAATGTGAGGAGCCGGAACCAGGAGCAAGAAGAAGACCGGGCAAAGGCAAACCCCAAGGTGGAAACTCGCATCAGCTATGCACGCGCCATTGGTTGGTGGGACACGGCCGTCCGTTGGGTTTGCGGTGCGTTACTCGAATTTGGCCGGAA
>BGPT01001841.1:62626-78020 GCA_003297045.1 Symbiodinium sp. clade C Y103 | reverse complement strand
GATGCAGAAGTCCTCTTGTTACATCCTGCAGCTTTTCCCTGCAGTATGAATGAGGAGCGTCGAGGATATATATATATATATATACAAGGTTGCAACCCCTTGCTCGCCGCCCCAGGGCAACAACCCCTGGGGTCGGCGGCAGGGGGCGTAGCCCCTTGATATTACTCAAGCCAACCCTGCTATTGGGTAGAACGTTTTGTAATGAGGTAATGACTATAGCACTGAAAACGGAAGTACCATCATGCGACAGTAAAGATTCCCTTTACTTCCGCTATCAACACCACTTTTCGGAAGCGGGCATACAAGTTTCTCTCTTCAGTTGTTTCAGTTCAATACGCCGATACACCACTATTCTCCATCAATCACAAGTTCAACTAACTTACTTTATTAGAGACAAACAATAGTTGAACACTATTATGAAGCCCACAAAAAGTTTTTGATGCCCCAAGAAGTCATCCGCCTTGTTCTTCTCGAGAAGTTGCAACCGAGCCTGGCGTTGTGTTCAGGTCGGAGCAACCCAATGCCATAAACAAACCATTTGGGAATGGTTTATACAACCCATAAAACTGGTGATGACTTGGGGATGGTTTATGGCATTAGGTTTTCCACATGTTTTCTCTTTTAACTTCTGATCCTTATGTGAATCTTCTCTGGTTACATATATATATATATGGATCCCCTGACATGGAACCCCAGAAATGCGATCTGGAAGATGAAGTTCCTGTTGGATCCAGCCACTCTTGGGTTCCATGTCAACCTTTGTTGAAGAGCCCCATGATAAGCACCTGAGGCTATAGTCATACGATAGCCATCTCATAAAGCCAAAAACGGATCACCATGGTCACACTGGATCTGTCACTCTTCCATGTGTCCTACCCTCGGGCAATCAGACATGGCAATGAGAAGTCCATGGATCCTCTCAATATAGGGAACAAGTTGTCGATCGCCAAATTAGATGACAGGAGTGCAAGTGCAAGGCCTGCGCTTTTTTACGGATGCTCTGTTGGCAGCCACAAGCGGCGCGCAAAGCGCCAAATCTACTACAACGATAATTCAATTCGGGTTGGATGGACTATCGCAAAGGATGTTGAACTCTGAATGGCATTACAAAAAGGTCAGCAACCGGCAACCAACGGCCAAAACACAATTGAAGAGCTTGAACATCCTAGATAATTATGATGGTGATCACATATTTTTGAGGAAACAGTAATTGATCCTTAAGTCATTTCATAGTGCAAAAAAACATCTCCCAACTCAATTTCTACTAAATCAAGAATCTAGAATCTGGTAAACTAACATAACTATGGAAAATCACCATTTTCAATGGGAAAATCCACTATAAATGGCCATTTTCAATAGCTATGTTAGTTCATCAGAGGGTAGACATCATCCAACTCCGAAAATTTCTCTGCAACCTCAGCGCCTCAGTGTCCTTGACGTCCCTTGAAACCACTCAAGATTTGTGGCCTGCCACGCGCTGCCACGGTTTTTTTTTTAATGAAACTCATCATTTTCTGGAGAATCCCCGAACTAAATGGAGGTTTTAATGGGAAAATCATCAAAAATTAGCCATTTTCCTGATTGAAACTTCGGTGCAAAGATGTGCTGCCAGTGTGAAGGAACACACGTTTGACGATGATTTCGCTTACGAACATGGTGCCTGGTTGCCTGGGACACCTCGGCCATCATTTTACTTCTTGGTTCTTCAGGCTTGAGACTCTATATTCACCAGCCAAGAGTGAAACTTGGCACATCGGACGGGAAACTCATCTAGGTGATCAACCGCAAACATGACCCAAACAGTATCTTCAACCACTATCAACCACTATCCGAAGACTGATGTTTCGACGGCCCCATTCGTGGCACCATTGTGGTCCCTGACTTCCAACTGGAAAATCACCGAAAATCCTAGATGAACATTGTGAACGTTCACAATATATTATACCAATAATATATATATATATAATGTATACTGTATACTGTCATCTTTCTTGGTCAAATCCTAATTTCTGTTGGTCAACTAGTATTATGAGATATTATGAGCATCCATCATTTTGTTGAATTTTGTTGCTTGTCCCACATGTGGCGAAGTCCTGGAGAGCCCCTGGAGGGTAACAATATATTAGATCAAGGCCAATTTGTAGCGGAAGACACGCATGGAAAACACATGCATTTGATCCAATCATATCTCCAATTTCTGGCAACGTCTGCAGCTTTGTGTTTTGAGTCACTTGAAGCCATGCCATCCTAGTGGTCCTCAGCAGCAACTGCCATACTATGGCCACCAAAGGGATCGAGGCACGCGTGATTCGGCGTGTTCTGAGTGAAGCCGGAAGCGAACGTCTGCCTGGGGAGTGGGTCAGCGCCAGGTTCACGCTGAAAGGTTCCAGAATGCGCAAACTTTGTGATACCGGCACTGCAAATGATCAGTGTTCAATAGATGTGGCAATGAACCATACTTAGTCACAATTGATACCATTTTGCCACACTAGACTTTTTGTGGAGTACCAATGCCACTAGCCAAGTGGCCCAATGGGTGTTTACTGCTTGGATTTACTACTCCAAATCACTGCCGCAGTCTCAACAAATCCCAGGCGCATGTTCTGCCCCAGTTGACCCATGCGGCTGGACATGTTGTGCCCAAAGTCACCCATTCTGTCTGACACCGCGGCATAGGCATTGTGCCTCGCAAAGTCGCGCCGATGGCAAAACCCATCAAGATACCATGAACATGAGCAGATCAGTCCTAGTGCAACAAACAGCTCAACATCGCCACCATGTCACATGAGACACTACCTCAATCACAACAGTTCCTCTAGTAGTACACGATGTCAAGTGATGTCAGCAATAATGTGGTAAATCTAATTTCATCCACCATCCCCAACATCGTATTTTATGAGTGCTAGATACATAAACTATACAGCCCAAATGGTAGTTATCTATGGCAGCCATCGTTTCCAAGGCATCCAGGGGGCAGGGAATACTGATCTTCATGCACACCAGCGCGTTGCCTTTCCTCAGAAAGGGGCCCGGATTTTCTCCGCTCCAACCCTCCAAACATTTGTCAAAGTCCACTTGACTTCACCAGGGTGAAAATGAACATAGAACCCATCCATATCAAGACAAACACATCTTTGCATTTCCAGCACACACACATACATGTACATATGAAATTATATATGCAGATATACGGCATCCGTTCAAGCAGGAAAATTCATATCAAAATGCAACAATAATAATCAATAATGCATACATACAAAACACATATATGGAAATACCAGCATCCTCTGGTAGATTGAAATTATTGAATATGGATATGCCAAAGAAATCTCACTACAATGGGAATATCATTGAACTCATTGAACATGTCATATTCTATGTACAGTAACATATTGAACATCAACGAAACATCGGCTTTCTGAGCTTTTTTGGCATGCCTATCCAACGTCCAAATTATGTGGGAAACACAATTCATAAAAAGTAATTATGGTGTTTGAATGAGTTTGCTGTGGTTCCCATTGCTAACCCTCTTGTATTGTGATGTCGTTCTTGTATATCAAGGCCTTGTAAATTCAATCCAACTACAAAGGAATGATGATGAATGATGACTTTTAGGGAAATTTGCCGGTTTGGCAAAACATTTTCCGTCCTGTGCCTATCACTGGTTCATTGGATGACACGTGAGAGTGCTCCCCCATATCTCGTTGGCACCTTCAGTTGGGAAGCAACCAAGGTTTACCCATAATTTCGATTAATTCAGCTTTATTCCCCGGCCAAAAAAATGCGATGCAATCATACTTGGTGGCTCACCCCAGTTTGTAAGTGGGTCCTGGGTTGTAACCCCAGTTATAATAAGCGGGGCAAGTAGGGGCAATGTCCACTTATAACCAGGGTACGGTAACCACTTACTACAGTACTGTAACTGTGATGAGCGACCAGGCAAGCAACCCCCTGTTTTGCTATCATGTGGTTGGGAAACTCAATTCGAAGCTCCAACTGGCTCCCCGCTTTTTGTTGCATACCCACGATAAGCCCTAGCAAACCCAGTTTCTAAACCCTGGTAAACCCAGTTATAAACCCTGCGAAGATACGAGTTTTTTTGCCAGATTGAAGCTTGCAGTACTTTGCAGCACCAAGGTGCACCAGAGAGTGCCAGGGCCATCAGAAGTTGACTCAGCGTGGTCAGCAGCGCGGCAAGCCACACCTGTTGGAGTACCACATCCAGAGGCGGCTCCTGCCGGTGCTGGATGGGTTCCTGGGCTGGGGTGAGGGTTGCATGGTGATTTTTGTGGTGAATTCATAGGGAAAATATGGGATTTCATAGGATTTAATGGGAGATAACAAATAACCAGCCACTTTGTGGGGATTTAGCCGATTTCACCATCAAGATTTAGGGATAATCACTGAGAACTGGTGATCTAATGACGGCGTGGGGAGAAAACAAGGGGTTTTGATATGGACATCTAATGGGATATATTGTTAACATTTACTACCACTAAGATTTTTGTGTGTGTCTGACAATGGGGTATACTTTATACACCAAAACATGTGATTATACATGATCATACTGGGGAAAGTGATGATGAACCATGGACTTTTTGGGTAATTCTCCTATTTTCAGAAAGACCCAAATGCGTATCACATGTGATGTGCGCAGCTCCTGGTCTGTTGCCATCATGCAGTACCTGCGGCGAAACCAGGTGAAGTTGAATGCAGATATGTGCTCACACAGAATCGAAACACCATGGAAAGCAAACAAAATTGACTCAGTTGACCAACAAAGAAGATCTCCAGTTGGTGTCACTCAAAAAAAGACCAATGGGTACTACGGTACCTGTCCTCGCCATCCCCATGGCATTTCCTCTGAGGCCTGGGCTCTTGCAGATTCAAATTTCCTTCAAATTGCTGAGCTCCTCAGTCCACCAAAGGTCCACCAAAGACTATGGTGGAACATGGATGCACCATCACCTGCGGGGTTGGTTCCCCTTGGACTTCCCTGTGGCATGCGCCTTCTGCGTGCTTGCAGTTGCTTGGAATTTTTCAATACTTCCGCGATCACCATATGCCGTGTGCTCAAAAGCGAGCGAATCGCGCGCAATTCAGAAACTTGCCGGAAACGCATTTGTTCTGCGTACATTGGATATGTAGCTACTTCCTCTCTCTCTCCATCACCGTCTCAAGGTAGCTACTTCCTAGATTTCCCCATTTCTTTGGCAGATTAGGTGGTATTAAATTACCCATCGACTACCCACCCCTGCAGGCTCAAGCCAGAGTCGGATGGGGCTGAAAACGGATGCCCAACTGTTTGAGGCGGCACCTCGGCCAGGAAAGCGATCTGCCATTTGAGTTCAAGTTGGCTCCACACAACTACATCAGGTCATGGGGATGGGTCAAACTTAAGCCCGAGCCCCTTGGCCTTGGAGAATCACCGACAGCCATGGCTATCACTTTTGGGGATGGCCCCTGAAAAAGCAAGCACGGTTGACGGTTGATTCACTTTTTGGGGATGCCGTCCGCACTATGTACTGAAGATGTGGTCTGTGTTGTATTACATTAGATGTCAGCCCCCATTGTACTCAGCTGAAATCACGATATAGGGGTTAACATCCCAACTTATGGGGGGTCTCATCGCGGGGCTATACCTTGTTATTCCTAGATGTTTGATCATGTTTGCATCTTGTCCCATATTGTCCTACATGTCTAGGGTCAAGGCGTAGTAGATGATGTCTGGTCACCCATCCCATATTGGGAATCCTCATATAATATAGTGCATATATAAATCATTATAAATCCCTATTATACATTATACGCTGAATTGACAACCATCCCCCAATATGGTTATCTAGTCCAGGTTTAGACCATGGCACATACATACATATATACATATGTATATATATATATGTATATATATATATATGTATATATATATATGTATATATATATATATATGTATATATGTATATATGTATATATATATATGTTTCCCAGATCTTCTTGGTTTTTCCTGCCTGACATTGGCCAACTCACAGTCCCATCCACTTCCATTGGAGCCCTCAGAGTCTGCTAAGTGCTGGCGCCATGCTCGCCCGCAATGCTGCGAAGTAACTGTTCCGCCTGCCACGGGGCGGGAAAGCACCTTCGGTCGCCGTTTTCTGAATGGATCTTTGTCATGAAAGATGTTCCAGTACCAGGTTTAGATTCTTTTAGATTGAGTGAGGGAAAATAGAATCATTGCCAATCTTAGATACTGTGGCCACAAAAAGTCATCCTATTTCCCCATTTCTGGTGAACGAAATCAAACTGTCTGCCTCTCAACCCAGGTTTGCCCAAATTATGATCAACAGTCGGGGCCAAAGCAAATGAAGGTACAAGTACAAGCAAAATCCATGGGTTGGGAGATCTGGTCAACAAAATGGAAAGGGTGACTTGGAGAGACACTGCGACAGCTTGCCAAGCAATTCCCTTCGAATCATGAGTCAATCAGCAGTGCTTCGGTGGGAAGCCACAGTTCAAGTTTCAATGAATATAAGAAAAATCTAAACAAGACATGTTTTTAGGCGGAAATTGGGCATATATCATGGCACAACAGGGCAGTGATTAGCACCTTGGGAGTGTGCCATGGAATATGTATGACTGATCTACTGGTTGTTGGCTTCAACCATCTGAGGCTTATGTGGACTTCTGTGGACTTGGATGTTTTCTGGAGAATGTCCACGAGTGGACTTCACTCTTCACCTATGTTTATACTAATGAAAACATATGAAAACATGCCACATGATATCATGAATCCCAAAAACCAGCCACTGGCCGCAAAAGAATTACCGGCACCCGGGCACCAAACCCCCTTTTTCGCGACCTGCGGAAGTAGATCCTGGACGAAGGGCGGGCGTGAACTCATCATGTTGGCAACTCTTAGTAGCAAAGCTAACCAATTCTTGGGCACCTAAGTTTAGCTCAGTAGCCAAATACCAAAGAAGTACCAGTCAGAATTGGAGCCTAGGCTCTACAGATTTTCAAAGGCTACTTGTTGGATGCCAAGTGCCAACAATCTATATGCCAACAATCTTATCATGTACCAGTCAGGATGAGAAGGGGCTACAGTAAGTACTACACAATCACATGTCATGTTTTGAACCCTCTGGCAATCAATCATGGTTTGCTGGAAATCCCAGCTATAAACGTCTGCGTATTTCATGAGTTATTCTCATGTGTTCCTATGATTTTCCATCCAAGGACCATCGCTGAGCAGCGATCCAGTCCTGGTGGTGTACGCACATGTGATTCAGAAGGTAGAAGACCTCGTCCACCATAGCTGGGTCGAGGTATGTTCAGGTTCCACCTGGATTTAACATGACCATGATCTAAAAATCAATTCCAAATATCCCCCTAGATGTGAGAGTTTTCCAAATGTAGATCCATTTGGTTAGGAGATGCGAAAATACTTTTTGCAAACCAACATACAGAATCCATGGAAAGAATGAAATATCAATCATGCAAAGAATCCCAAACTACTCTTGGCGGGATTAGCATCCCAGGTGATTTTTGGCTAGTCCAAGTGATGAAATTACGACCATTCAACGGCTTGCCCATGAATATCCATGAATGACGGTGTAGACACCCAACTTCAGCGCCGAAATCCGAGCTGGTCGCTTGAACAAACAGAAACTGAAGTCATCTCACCATAGTTGGGCAAATGATTCTGTGGCTGCACGCTCTGTCTTGGGTCTCTCTTCTCTTGCTATGGAGGCTCTCTGAAAAAAACGAAAAACACATCCGGGTCGTCAGTAATTACTAAGCTTTACCGCAAGCAGGTTCACTATTCTTACTGTACTTCCTTCTTTTTAAACCCGAGTTGTGAGTACCAAGTTTTCACGATTGATATGGGTTTTGAATGGTTTTGATCGCGCTCCGAATTTATGCAATTGCATTTAGCGTCGTCATGAGATGTCACTTTCAAGAAAACACAGTAGCCATTTGACCCTTCAAACAATGAGCCAACAAAACATATTTGGGGATCGAAAGTTACGACCCAGAAAAGACCAGAAATTTTCGTGTTTAGATACCCCAACTCTGAATGGTAATGGAATATTTGCCAACATTTACCTTCAAAATGAGCCATTTATGTGGCTAAATACTCCAGCACCATGGAGCATATGGGATAGATATTTTCTAAATCGTGCCAGTTGTAAGTGGATATTCTTCACCATGGTTATAGGATGTTATATCAAAAGTTCTACCCCCAACTTCTGGGGGAGCCGTCGTCCGAGTGGCACCAGTCCAGGCCACCAGAAACTCCGAGGCCAAAAGCCTCGGTTTCATCGCCACATGCGGTGTGTCATATGTTCAGCATCAGAAATGGAGTCTTAAGTGGTTTCAATGGGTTCTGAATAATCTTAATTATCTTAATATGTGTTTAATAATTGCCATATAATATATTTAATGGGATTATACGTGGGATTCAGCCAGCCCCAAACGCAGACCCCCAACGTTTGAAGGACGTGCTATAAGGGCGTGCTACCAAGAACTGCAAATAAGGGCCTATTATTAATCGGTTATTGCTGGGTTCAACTTTGAATGAACGGGGTGCTTGACTATCCATGACTTGATCTCTTTCAGTTATCCCAAAAATGGCGCCACCAAACTGGAACACCATTGATTTTTGTTTATCATTTTAGGGAGAAGGGAATTGAGGGATCAACTAAATTCCCAGTAAATCAATGGCCATTTCAAGCACCTAAGCTGGAGCTACTCGATTGATAGTGAAACCTTACTATCACTTTCAACAGCTAGCCCTTTGATAAGTGATGATATGTCTTTCTTTCAGAGCATATCTACTATACCGTACCATATCAAGCCACATAATTTTGGGGATCTATCTATCCCCTTCCACAGGCTGAGCCACTGAAGTAGGACACTGCTTAGAGCGATCCCCTGGAGTATACCTCAGCACAACAGGCGACAGGGATCAACTCACAACCATCGAGTATGCAGCGTGTACCCCTTGGTAAACTCACATAATCTAACAATATCAAACATAGCTATCGAAAATGGCCCATTTGCAGTTGACATACCTATGAACAATGGTGATGTTCAATAGTTTACCAGAGGCTACATCACTTCTTTCTGCTTGTAGCGAGGGGCCGAGGCTTCTCGAGGAGGTGAAGGAATGCATCAAAGCATTGACGCCGCGGCTGCTTTGGCTATCGCCTGGCGCGACCGGGACCAGCGGGTCTTTTTTGAGTGACCTGGATCGACGAGATGCAAATGTATTGTAGAAACTGTTCTGGTGATCAATCTTTGCATATATCATCATTCTCACTAATATCATATCATATCATATCCTATCAGGCCATGTATGCATGTACGTATGCATGTATGCATTATAATAAATTATATAATGATTATACATATGCATCACTATGAGGTTCTAAAGAATATTAAATAGATGATTATGTATGATTCTGTGCCGAAGATTAGCAATAGTTTTTCATCATATACAGCGCCCAGGAACACTCGAAGTTCGAGAGAAAAATGGCCAGCGCAGCAAGGACGTTGAAAGGAAGGAGGAACCATTCACTCCAGTCCTCATAACACAGTCGACAGCCTGGGAAAATGCCTTGATCCAATGACCCGAGGTTGAAGGGCTTATAGTTCTCCACTGGAAACTGCGGTTTGGTGCGACAGGAATTGAATGATTTACCTTGACTCGGTGGACACATGCGGAAACGGTGGTTATGCGTCCACAGGGTGTAGACTTATCTGGTTGGTTGCTAAGCAGCGAGGAAGTACAGCAGCCCCTCCCTCAGTGGGGCTGATGCAGAAAAGCGGCTGTGGGTCACATTTTGGGTGTGGAAAATATCAATGCTGAATGTTCACTGGAGCTTCCAAATGATATCCCAATCGATCCTTCAATCCAAGAGCAATAGTAATACCTGATGAAGGGCAGTTGTAGATGGGGGAAGGAAGGGGGGGTTCAGAATCATTGTATATAGTATATGA
Organism: Symbiodinium sp. clade C Y103; assembly: GCA_003297045.1. NCBI lineage: Eukaryota > Dinophyceae > Suessiales > Symbiodiniaceae > Cladocopium > Cladocopium sp. clade C. The sequence goes on along the minus strand of BGPT01001841.1, from coordinate 68,021 downwards.
AATATAAGGATGTCCCGATGCATCTGGACTTGCACGGAAGAAGAATTGAGTTTGATAGTGGCGGTCTTCTAGAAGGATCAATGCACTGAAAAAATGTTTGTGTCAGAGCATCCCCTCTTAGTCATTGTTTTTCCCAGAAATGTGGTATAGAAATGACCCAAAATGGCAATCCTTGTGAGGAAAGTGACAAACCACTCTGGGGTGCCCTGAGCAGAGCCCAATCAAGCTTCCAACACGGAACTGGCCAAACAGCCAGTTTCAAGTCCCCAAAAAGTATCAACAACAAGACCAAAGACATTTGAACCAACAAAAGAAAGCACAGCCAACTTCAGGCACAATTTGATTCATTTTGACGTCTCCAGAGCTAAGTGTGAACCATCAACCAAGCAAACCAAGGTGCAAGGAGCCGTTGAGATTGTGCCGGAATCCGGGGCAGCAATCCTCAAGACTTCCTTTGCAAGCGACTTGGATGCACCACCTACTTGCTTTATGTGTATGTAAATCGATGTATACATACTGTATATGCATATGCATGCATTTGTATGCATTTCCATATGTATATAGGGCAATTATGTAATATTATATATATATATATTTATATAGACGAACAATTCAAATCATATAAACACCGTTCCCCTGCAATTCGGAGATATTCGTTTTTTTCTTAGTAAGAAACAGAGTTGCATTGCTGCTTTTCGTTTGGTTTGCATTGGCAGCCGTTTGTCACAGCATTTTGTTGGGCGGTATTTGGGCATCGTGACTGGGTTCAGGATCTTGTGCACAACTGACTGATCATGGTTAATCCATTCCGATGCCATTGAGCATGGGGCCTCCAAGGAAAGACTTGCATCCAATAGGAATTTTATCTGACACCTTCCCCAATTTTGATCCGGGATCTATGCTACAATTTCTCAGCAATCACCTCCTCCCAGCCACAGAGCAGCGCTTTTTCAGATGCTCACTGCTGCGTTTGAGGTCTACGCAATTGCCCATCAGGGCCCACATGAGATCATGTGCCTCAGAAATTGGCCGTTGTGACCCAAACTAAGCTGGAAAATGCCATCCTCTGTGTAGTGTGCATAGTGGTGAAATTGCCAAATTTACCCTTTACAAAGTTGGCATTTCCCACTTTTGGTTTGAACATGAAGCCTGGAGTGAAGTTTTATGGTTCCATGTGGCAAGTTGCGGGAAGGGGATGCACTGACTCTGCCCGGTGCGTTCCCGTGCAGGCCCTTGCAATTGAGCACTGGGTCATACCATCTCTCCACTGGTGTTCAACATCATTAAACCCATATTTCCACTTGGAGGATCCCACTTAGTAGCTGAAGTCCCCATTTCGTGGCTTATCCCATGTACAAATGCCTTATAACAACCATAGTTACTAGGCTTATAATATATTAATATGTTATAATTATGGTAACTATGGTTACTGACCAGTTGCCCGGACTGTGGGATGATCCTCCAAACAGTCACCAGCGCTGCCAAAGGACACCCATTTCTCGGCCAGGTCGTTTGACTCCGCCACAAGCACCACGCGCCGCAAACCTCTTGCCTGCTTACCTCAGCAGATGTCAACTCATCACTGGTTTTCATGGTATCTCCGGAAAAGAACCCCAAAAGAATCACAGCTTGTATATTCTTGGGGGTCAAATCATGGTTCCCATATGTTTCCATCAGAAATTGGATTTAACCTCCCAACAAAATATATCCTATAGGCCTATTGATGCCCCAAGTCGTGCATGTGCCGTAGCAAATCCATGAGAATGCTATGTTCATCGGGATGTCAATCATCCATAGAGACAAATTCCCCCCAGAATAGCCGTACAAAAGCCATCATTGGGGCGATTTGGTGATTTACCTAGCCCAAAAACAAACATTAGAGGGAAGGCAAGTCATCTGTGACTTAGTGTCTGGTTCTTTCTGGTCGGGTCAGGTCAAGTACTTTTGCTTTTTTACAGGTGTTGCACCACATGTCCACCCCCTTAAGCCCAAGGAAACAAGTCTGTTTTCTCAGGGTTTCCTCAAGACAAAGCGCCAAACTTCTAGGGCATTTAGACTCTTAAAACCTAAACCAAACGTCAATCTAACTGATCTTTTTCTCCAGGAACCACCATTTCAAGGAAAATATCAGCCAACAATAGCCATCCTTTGGCCGGGAAAATCCACCTTTGGACCCATCCAGGATCTCCGAGGTATCCTTAATGACCAACACGCGCCCAGCGGCTGGATTTTTGCAAAATCACTGGCGGCCCAGAGGAACGCTGGGAGATCTCCAAGGACCTGGCGGGAGGTGACGACGTATCAACTTAACTCGTGGGATACCCTCTGGTAAACGAACATAGCTATTGAAAATGGCCATTTATAGTGGATTCTCCCATTAAAAATGGTGAATTTCCATAGTTATGTTAGTTTCCCAGAGGGTAGATATGATATTGTGCTACATCCATTGGTAGCAACTCAAATCTATAGTTCAGCCATCTGAACATCTGATTGTATTGAACAAATCGACGTATTTTTTTACATATCATCACACGCACAAATGTATATACAGTAGATTAATCATGTGGTAAACCCAAAAGTAAACCTGGCATTTGGGGATGGTTTACGCAACCCATGTACGGTCATATTCAGAAACCACAGGATGATTTCTAATCGGGTCCCGTACCAAATTATATATATATATGCATTATTATTAATATAATAGAGAAATAACACACACATATAAATATATATATATACGACTTCCAATGATCCATTATTCATCTGTTCTTGTTGGATATAGTACTTATTACTAATTAGATTTCCCAAGAATGATCCATATTCCATTTATAGCAATAGATTATTGTGGCAAACCCATTCATAAACCTACCATTTGGGAATGGTTTATACAACCCATAAAAAAGGGGATTTGGGGAATGGTTGATGATTGGGTTTACCACATTATTCCAATTGTCCATTGTTCACCCATCGTTGCTGGCTACACCCACATCAGCAACCCTTATTCATCACTAATGAATCATTATTACCCATTAATTACAAATTATTGCCCATGACTCACCCATCATTAATCAGTACTTAACCATTATTTACCACTATTCAACCATTATTAACCACTAATTAACCAACCACGAGTTAACAACAGATTTTGGGTTTCCCAGCCGCCCGAACGGCCGCCCCTAGCCGTTGCCTCCTTGCGGCCGCCACCAGCCATGGGTCCGGCCGTGCCCGCCGGCGGCAGCAGAGGGATCGCCAGGACCGGCGAGCTCCGGGCCTTGGAGGATGGCCACCAGGTGGGGTAGACTATGGCCTCGGATAACTTAACATACAAAACACCCCTACAAAAAGAGAGGAGTTGGTAAAACTACCACTACAATAAGTCAATAAGTGGTAAATCATGTTAAACTATATTAAACATTATTACATTATATTCTCTCTCTCCATCGGCATCTCCAAAGAGTTCAACAGAAACTATATTGTTCCCTCTGTTTGATTCTTTTTGGTGGTTACTGTCACGAATGGGAATTCTTGATGGGAGTGGTATTTCAGGGGGGTTGACGGACTCCAAATCAATCTTTGAAAAGGACAATCATCGAATTAAATGGACCATGGCTTCCATTTGAGTGGGAATGCAACGGCCATACAGGGGATGGGGGGCATGGCCAACAATATGGAGAAACCAACCATTTTACAGGAATACAATGGAACATGACTAACCAACGACAAATGCCTCAGGTGGTAAAGGTCTCTTGATGACTCTGTGTGCCAGACCTCGTCACTCGAATGCATCTGTCGAATATTACATCAGAATGCATGCCAGGACAAATAGGACTAATGTCACATGATATGTCAGACCAAATGACAGAGTTGATGTCAGAATGTATGGCACATTCAATTTGTCAGAGGAAACGCAGGAATAAACGTCTGAATATTTGTCAGAATAATGTCATGCTATTTGCATCCATTTGCCAATCAGACTTTTTGTCAGAGTTGATGTCAGAAGATATGTCACATGACAAATTACATTAAAATGCTGGATCAAATATCAGAATCCGTCAGAATACGTGTCAGGGTCTATTTCAGGATCAGTGTCAGAATACATGTCGGAGACTCTGAGTAATGCCAAGATGAATGTCAGAATTATGTTGAAAGTTGTATATATGATTACTATGTGCCCAAACCTATGTCAGAATATATTGTCCGAGTATGTGTGAGACTACATGTCAAATGTTATGTAGACTAATTTTCATTAATTTTCAGACTGTACGACTGACATTTGAGTATAAAACGTCACCATACTTAAATCCAAAACCGTCCGGTGATTGTCACATTTCATTCCAGAATGAATATCAGGATATTTAGGGTATATAGAATTATCAAATTCTATGCAATTGTAATTATTATGTGTATAGCAGTATAGAACCGTGGGCACATATAATCAGGAATGTGTGTGTGTGTCAGAAATTTTGTCAGAATGATTTCATTACGGAAAGAAAGGAATTTGTTGGTTTTGCAACATCTGTGCCTTTGAAGATTCAACTAGGGCTGGACATCAGCGGTAGCCTTGAGCCGGCCAAAATCCAAATAAAACATATATAATGTGGTAAACCCAATGCCATAAACAATCTCCAAAATCACCATGGTTGTATATTGCGCACGGTTGGGACTGTCCGTTGGCCAGCAGAAGCAGGCCAAGCAGTTCTTAGCCTTTGACCATGGTTGTATAAACCATTCCGAAATGGTAGGCTTATGGCATTGGCTTTGCCACATTAATTAAGGTATATAATCAATATTAGTTAATTAAGTATTAAGCTTGTTAAGCCATGCCTCGTTGGTCATTTTTGAGACCAAACCATCCCAGTTTCGGCCGGGCGGCAAATTCTCCAAATAGCGCTTTCGAGCAGCTTCATCATCCTGGGTGAAGTGGATAAGATCCGGAGCACGCCGTGTTTTTGACACGGAAAAAATGCTGAAGTTATGGTGGTTTAGGTATGATTACCCTCTGGTAAACCAACATAGCTCTGGAAAAATTACCATTTCTCGTTGATTTAGCTATTAACAATGGCAATTTCCCATAACTCTGTTAGTTTACCATAGGGGTAATTTTTGCATATAACATCATATAGGTATGGTCACTGTAAATCGTGGGGTAACTGATGCTGTAATGCTGTTTCCATGACAATGTCTGGTGGGATGTAGCCAAACCAAACACCAGAAAAAGGTCATGCTTGGTGGGATACAGACAGAGAGATTCTGTGGGATTACAATCATAAATTCCTAAATTAGGGTGGCCAAAACCGGGTGGCCAGAACAAAATGGAGCAGAATCTCTTATTAAGAGATGTTGAGTTTCCAGTGCTTGGATGCATGAAAACGGGCTTGCAAATGGAACCTGAGGG
>BGPT01001841.1:265-62398 GCA_003297045.1 Symbiodinium sp. clade C Y103 | reverse complement strand
GTCTACCCAATAGCGTTTAATAAGGGATTTGCTTGGTGGCAGTCCCAGGCCCCTTGAAACCCAATAGCCCTTAATAAGAGATGTTGCTTCTGCACCAGTCGCTACCTACCAAAAGAGACCCAATTACAAGGGATTTAGCAATCCTCCTTAATAAGGCTTAATAAGGAATGTGGGGACTGCAATGCCAAAGGCACATGAAAACGGNCAATTACAAGGGATTTAGCAATCCTCCTTAATAAGGCTTAATAAGGAATGTGGGGACTGCAATGCCAAAGGCACATGAAAACGGGCTTGCAAATGGAACTGAGGGGTAGTCTACCCAATAGCGTTTAATAAGGGATTTGCTTGGTGGCAGTCCCAGGCCCCTTGAAACCCACTAGCCCTTAATAAGAGATGTTGCTTCTGTACCAGTCGCTACCTACCAAAAGAGACCCAACTACAAGGGATTTAGCACTCATCCTTAATAAGGCTTAATAAGGAATGTGGGGACTGCAATGCCAAAGGCACATGAAAACGGGCTTGCAAATGGAACCTGAGGGGTGGTCTACCCAATAGCGTTTAATAAGGGATTTGCTTGGTGGCAGTCCCAGGCCCCTTGAAACCCANGCTTGCAAATGGAACCTGAGGGGTGGTCTACCCAATAGCGTTTAATAAGGGATTTGCTTGGTGGCAGTCCCAGGCCCCTTGAAACCCAATAGCCCTTAACAAGAGATGTTGCTTCTCTACCAGTCGCTACCTACCAAAAGAGACCCAACTACAAGGGATTCAGCAATCCTCCTTAATAAGGCTTAATAAGGAATGTGGGGACTGCTTGCAAATGTCATTTGAGGGGTGGTTTACCCAATAGCGTTCAATAAGCGATTTGCTTGCTGGCAATCCCAGGCCCCTTGACGGGAGGGAAGCGAGGAAGGAGGAAGGAGGGAGAGAAGGGAAGGGAGGGAGGAGGGGAAAGGGGAGGGAGCAGGGGGAGGGAGGAAGGGAGTGAGGCCAAGCGGAAGGCAGAGAGGCAGCCCCCCAGGAAGGGTTAATAAGCCTTGATAAGCCTTACTAAAGCAATCTCTGAATAACACATTCCACTCCCTTATGTTCTGGCCACCCTGTTTCTAGTCATGATGTTTTCGTGACAGGCTTTGAACACTCGAGCTGCGACTTTTTCTTTGGTAATCCAAAGCTGGTGACTGCCTAGATTGCCCCAGACAGCTGAATTGGTTTGCTTGAGTTTTAACCTATACACAAAAGTAGAGGTAGCGATGGTACTGATCTATTGAAACTTGCTCCAGTAGGCCTGGGGGAAGGGGTGGGGTTAGGAAGCCTTAATAAGGTCTAATAAGCCCTGGTGATAAAGGGGTGGCCACAACCAGAAGGGAACACAATGGGGAAGCACACCGGGGGACGAAAGTGGGGCATGTATTGGGCAATTGCGCCATGTTTTCTTCATTTTGGAAAATGATAAACCAAAGGTGTTGTGAATTTGGGTCATTCACCCAATCTCCAAACCCAAATGGCCACAAAGCAGCGGATCTTGAAGACTGTTGTTTGTTTTTTTCCTTGAAAAGCCGGTCTTTGCACCCTCACGGCCCCGTTTGACAATGAAACATGCACTAGCCCAAAATCCTTTCTTAAGGGGTTCCCATCGAAATAACCCGTACAACCTCTTACGTGTTCATTATTAATGTGTAGTCCCAGATTTTGGGTGCGACTGCGCCCGGAACCCAACCCCAAAATCTCTTGTTGAGAGATGCTTACTGCAAGGGCCCAACTTTCCCTGAATATTTGCGTGAACCAAATACAAACCCAAACTTGTTTAATAAGGTTTGCTAACCAGTCGTGGTTGGGTTGTTTACCCATCGAACACCTGCATCTAAGAACAAAACATACACCGTTGATATTTTTTTGCTAAGAGATCAAATACCTGTAGATTTCTGCTGGTTGGTACAAGTCACAGTTGAAAAAATACCATCGGAACAAGTCACATACCTCACCCCAGTATCCTTCATGAAGAGATTCTTATTGCATGGCTAATTTTTGTCCAAATATTTGGGAAATGAAGCATGAGACACCCCACATCGTTTATTAAGGTTTAATAAGAGAGATTGATTGGAATGTGCACTCAGCATTAAATGCCTGGATTTGGAATGTTGCTGATCCATTGGTGGGTCCATCTCACATCCAAAACATCCTTAATATTGGAACAAAAGCCATGCACTACCCCAATATCTCTTATTAAGAGATTCTCATTGCAGGGCCAAATTTTGTCCAAATATTTGGGAAATCAGCCGTTACAACCCCAAAATCGTTTAATCAGAGATTTTGATTGGAATGTGCACTCAGCATCAAATGCAAATGGATTTGGGCTATTGCTGATCCATCGGTGGGTTTGGTTCACATCCAAAACACCCTTAAGATTGGAACAAAAGCCACGCACTACCCCAATATCTCTTATTAAGAGATTCTCATTGCAGGGCCAAATTTTGTTCAAATATTTGGGAAATCAGCCATTACAACCCCAAAATCGTTTAATAAGAGATTTTGATTGGAATGTGCACTCAGCATCAAATGCATATGGATTTGGGCTATTGCTGATCCATCGGTGGGNTTAATAAGAGATTTTGATTGGAATGTGCACTCAGCATCAAATGCATATGGATTTGGGCTATTGCTGATCCATCGGTGGGTTTGGTTCACATCCAAAACATCCTTAATATTGGAACAAAAGCCACGCACTACCCCAATATCTCTTATTAAGAGATTCTCATTGCAGGGCCAAATGTTGTTCAACTATTTGGGAAATCAGCCATTACCACCCCAAAATCGTTTAATAAGAGATTTTGATTGGAATGTGCACTCAGCATCAAATGCATATGGATTTGGGCATTGCTGATCCATCGGTGGGTTTGGTTCACATCCAAAACATCCTTAATATTGGAACAAAAGCCACGCACTACCCCAATATCTCTTATTAAGAGATTTCGTTTTTTTGAAAAACGGTATTTCTTATTTTATGCATTTGAGCGCTAATATTAGCATAAAATAAGGCGGTCACAATGCTAGACATACACATCAAGCTTGGGAAGTCTTGGGAAACCAAGTTAAGGGACAATAAGGATTATTAAGCCTTAAAACGAAGCATTGGGGTGAAACTGCATTTACCCCAATAAGGCTGACATCTCTTATGTTCTGGCCACCCTGCTTTGGCCACCCTAATTTAGGAATTTATGATACAAGCGAGCATGTTTTGGGAATTTTTGGATGTTACCTGGCAAGAAAAATCATGTGAACTGGTGATCATTCCTGAAGAACAGTTTACTGTTCATTGGACTTCCTTGTGGTATTTTGTGGCAACCGATGGGCCTGTTAGATACCCTCTGGCAATCAAACAATGGAAAATCATAACATCCTACGTTTACAGGTGAAATCGATTTGAATTTCCCATATGAAACATTGGGATTCTCGGTTACCAGGCTGCATAGCCTGCGAAGTTCTATTCCAGTGGCAGTCGGAGGTTGCATGTTCATACATGTTCCATTTAGTGATGGTTCGAGATAGTTTGCTCAACATTTAAGGGCATCGCAAGCCTCTGGAGACTTCTCATTTCATTTACGAATGGGTCTGCCCAAAGTGTACCCCAGTTACAAGCCGTTCTATTTGACCTATCATCTGTCTTGTTTGCTAGCCATCCCCAAAATATGAATGTGAAATCATTCCCAAGTAGGAAAGTAAAAACTCAGCAAACACATCTTTGAAATCCAAAACATGTCGAAACTATATCAATCACTCAGGGCTGCGGATCCATGGGTCCCTGCACCCCAAAACATGACATCTCCGTGGGCTAAAATGGATCCCCCCAAGAGTTCACCCAGCCGAGGTCAAGGATCTTCCAGGGCCGCAACGGACACATCTTTCAGGTCAATCACATCTGCAGGGTCTACATCACCTGGATCGAACAGCGCCAGAGTTCGGGCGGAAATCTAAAGAACACCATTGGTTTTACTTAGAAATGTTAGCGCTATGTTACTGAAATAGATCTATCAATTTTCCTTTCAACATCTTTCAGCTAATTCTAACCTGCCTGAGGGTTTCCAAAAAGGATTCCCCTCCCAAATCCCATTGAACCTTCAGGAATACCAGCATATATTAGATGCTGTAGTTGACGGTTGCCAAGCTTATTTTCCATCAGGTGGAGTCAGCCCACCTGTGCATCCCAGTTAGATGCGCTGAGTATGTTTTACCCTCTGGTAAACTGGTAAACTAACAGTTTGCTAGGGAAAATCACCATTTTTCAAAGGAAAATCAACTATAAATGGCAATTTTCAATAGCTATTTTAAATTACCAGAGGGTAAATGGTTTTGAATCCGCAACTGGGGTGCGTCTCCTTTCTGTAACTAGGCAGCATGATGACTAGCCACTGGCATCCAGTCAGCCCATGTCAGCCCAGTTGCCCTGAGAATCTGAGAAAAGGTAGATCCGTTGGAGCACCTGGAAGGCTGATCTGGATCTGTCTGAAAAAGGGCCACCTCCAAATACGCTAACCATCATCTTCCACATATTAAAGCTAAAACAAGTTTTCAAATATCAACCACGGGTTCAATAAATCTGTAAACTCTGCGTTGTTGTGTTGGTGCGGTTCCGTCATGCCCATGTGCCAACTTTTGGCAGCGACACCGGCGGCCGGTGACCCCCAAATTAGTCAACCAGGATAGTTTCATCCGAGATCAAAATTCACAATCATCACTAAAGTGATATTGAAGTTTGCTGGACATGCTGGACTATACTCAGCCCTTGTTGAAACAGGATTGTGATCCCTTCGCCTGACCAAACCTACCGTGAACTCGGATTTCAAACCTGGTCCTTTTTCATTTATATAGTAGGTACTCACTATTCTCTGAAACATGCACCAAATCTGTAGAAGAGCGGCCAAGACTGCCCAAAAGCGCAAGCTGGTGTTGTTGACAACCGCCACTAGCCTGCAGTGAATGATGGGCACTGCCCGGAATGGGACTTTTTGTGCTGTAAACCTTCTCATTTTCGGGGTTTGATGTAAATCTGGCATATGTCATATGTGTATCCATTTGTACGTATGTGAAATAGATGCATTCTTATGTGTGTTTACAGCGTGGCTCCCACTGATTTGATGTTCCCAGACTCGCAGAAGCAAACATGAAGCCTGTAGAACTATTGCATGACAATTGGAGAGGTATACAATTTTTGGTAATTGCCCTGTGAAAATACGATGAGTTCTTTTTCCAGGCATGCCATGTCAGTTTCGGTCTGCGTCAACCGCGGTTCAAATCAGTTTCGAACAGTAAGTAAATGTGAATCGTTTCCACCCAATAGTGAATACCCCCTTGGAAACCCTGGTTTAGTCTCAGAACTATTTCATTCTAGGTCCATTATTAGGGGGTATTAAATATTAAGGGGATATGACGATATTGGTTTGAAGGGTGGAGCAAGAGACCTGGTTTCGAACCGTCTTCAACTACGATTCCTTTCAGAAGCCGAAGCGTTGGGAAATATGCCGAGTCAATTAACTGACCAACATACACCTCCTAGAACAACAATTCTCAAATACAACAGCATACTCAATGTATCTCAATATCAAGTAAGAACAGGGTTCCAACAAAAAAATGGGGGTGTCTCATTCTAGAGGGAGACCAAGCATTACCCAACGTCCAGTTGATGAAACAAATCCATGTTCTATGCCCATCGAATATCCCCATTAACGGGTCCAACATCTTTTTAAACATATACTTTCAGAACACTTCAATGTTCATCTCATGTGTACAGATAATATATATATATATATTCCATTATATCCCAATATGTCCAAAAACATCCCCAATAACGTCCAGTCAAACGCATGCCATCGTCCACCAAAGTACCAGCCCTCCATGTTCGGCTGCACCGGCAACTTTGAAAACGGTGTGCGCGGCATTGGTTCCACGGAAATCTCTGTACAACCTCAAGGTGAACCAAGGGGCTGGAAAATCGCAACATGTTCAATGGGTATATTATGTGTATATATATATATATGTGTGTGTGTATGTGTATTCATCTATCTTTATCTAGTTATCTAATTATCTATCCATACATCTATGCAATATGATATAGTACAAATACACAATCTATGACCATATTCACATTCTCCGGAAAACTTCTCTGCTGCCAAGGGGCTGATGTCCTCAAACCAAGCCCTTAAGGCCTCATCTGGGACCTCTTCCGCTGAAACCAATCGCCTGATCTCAGGCAGTTTTTTAACACGGGTGACTGGAGATGTGGCTGTTGAGAAGCCTCCAGTTGACAAATCTTCCAATGTTCAGTTGGGATATGTCCATTTTCTTCCCAAACCTTGAAGCTGTACATTTTCAGGCTAAGGTTTGTTGAGTGGAGGGTGAGGACAAGTGGCAGAACTAAGAAGCAGGCTCGCAAAGCCATGGCCCCTCCAAAATTCAAACATCAACAGACTGGTGACTGGTGAGGCGAAAAAGCTACAGGAAACCACGGCTTTCACCCCAAAATACAAGGGTTTCTCAAAATTGATCGCAAACTTTTGCTTCAACCAATTATGGGAAACCAATGCAACCATGGCAAGGCCGGCCTCGTGTTGGCAATATATTCCTCCAGGCTCATGCTGGCCCCCTTTGCTTTGTTGCCCAATTTCTTCGCTGCCACGTGAAGACCAGTGTTCAACATGATGAGGCCTTTCCAGGTCACAAAAAAACGGGGGGTGCGGGACCATCATGGGATTCTGAACCCCGAGTCGGGACATGGGGCCCCTACGGGAAAATCTCTCAACTTGGTTCACTGGAACCGCAGCCCCAAACAGGGAACTGGCAAATCTGGAGGATGGACTTTTCAAGTGGATCCAGTGGATGCGACCAAGCAACTAACAGCAACCTGCCAGCGAATGGATGTGCACTTGACACATGGATGGTTTGATACAAGAAATGACCACAGATCATCACTGTGTTAACTTTAGTGTCATCTCATGTCACATTTGGAAAACGTGACGTATCACCCCAAAACAATGTGCCAAAGATAATCCTTGGAAGCATTAAGTTCAATCCCGTTCCTTCAATGTAATCTCAAATCAATTCCAACCAACAAAATGAATAGATCTATATAATGCATTTCACCATGCTTTCTGTGGGCGGTATCTATGGTATCTCATATAAGGGGTATTTCATATCACTAGCTGAATCTTCAATGCTACCTGCGGGTCGCCCCTGGAATCACCTCATAAACCAGCCTAGCCGCTCAGAGTTTTGAGTTTATGGTGGATAGATCTACACTTGGATGGGTTTATAAACATGAAACCCCGGTCAAATACCCCCTGTATTGGACCCGTATCTCGCACAATCTTGATGGGTTATTGTGCTGATCATTTCCGGCTCACCACATTGCATGATATGACTGTGGATCAACATCCTAGAATCATGGCAAGCAGTATACCTGGCACATACATGTTCTATCTCGCAAAATGTGATATCACAGGTTTTGCCCATGATCTTGCATTTCAGTCTTGCGATGTGTCACCATCAAAGACTTGAAAATGAGTAGATAAACAGCAAAGCGTCATGGAATCGGGGCATCATTTGGAAGTGAACAGCAGGGTGGCATGGTGAAAGGACCCACACCGATATGATAGCTGATGATAGGCCATGACGATTAACGAGCTCACTCTGATGTAAAGATTCCTTGATCGTACACCCAAAAGGATTCATCATAATTTCCCGCAGTTCCTCATGGTTGATTGGAGCCCAATTTTCGATGCTTGGAACCTCAACCTTTATCAACTTTCCCTTCTCAGCAAAATCCCAACATTCTTGGAGAGAACCATCTGGACCCAACGCGTCGAATCCCCAGTTCTGCAGTGCTGCTGTTTCTTGAAGTTCAGTCTTGAAGTTGCTGTTTGAAACGAATCCGAACCTCAAATTTAATCCTTAGTTCTGCATACATATATTATATATATATCTCTCTCTACGCACATTATCATTCTTCAAAACAACATCCCATCCCACCAAATCTTTTTGGTCAAAGATGGTCAAGAACCCCGATCGGGAAGAACACCAGCCCCTCCCAACACCTGGAAAACGGTGTCTGCATTTTTGTACGCCGTCGGCGGCTCCACTGCCGATGGGTCGGCTTGCCACTGCCTAAGTTTTTCGATGGGAACACGGGAAATTAGAGATGCAATAAATATACATGGCCATATACATAGTATAGACCACATATATATAATATACACAGTATACATATAGTATACACAGTATACACAGTATACATAGTATGCATATAGTATACACAGTATACACAGTATACATATAGTATACATAGTAGCATAGTATACGTAGTATACATAGTCTACACATTTTTTTTAATAGCACACATCGTATACATAGTATACATCAATTGCATAATATTCATAATTTGCGTAATACATGCAATACATGCAATACATGCAATACATCGCAATGCATCCAATACATCGCAATACACACAATATACCCAATGTACATACATAATTTACATAAATTATGTACATAAACAATCATCGATCTATCTAATATTCGCCAGAAAGTCTGAGAAGGCAGCCCTGAAGAGGGCGTTGTCAAATAGTGATCATAATGTCAAGGTTGTAGCCAACGGGACTCTTAATTGGTAAGCTTGCACATAATCAATGGAGACAGGGGGTATACATTCCCAACAGTAATGAATACCCATGGCCCATGGAGTACATAATGGATCATAATAGCACACACCTACAGAATGAGGCACCCATTCCCAATGTTCCAGCCGTCAGCTTTCCAAGGGCACCCATTTCCAGAAGGGGTTCAAGCAAGCAAATGTAGGAAAGTCCTGTAGATATACATATACATATGCAAATACAAAGATATGTGGACATATAGCTATAGATGTATAGACTAATGTATAGATGTAGATATTTCTATATGTATAATATAACGCATATCATACTGGCAATTAATCATGATCATAATATATCATGATAGTAAATTTATGAACAACAACACATCTGAAACCATCAATTCTTGGATGTGCTTTCAGCTTTCCTCATTTTTCATCAACCCAAGGATGGGATCGATCCGATTTCTGTCTCCGATTCAAGGCACTGAAAATAGGACTCGGCAAAATGCTCCAAGATCCGCGTGATCACCTGCAATCTCCAGCTGTTTTTAGCCGAAGAATGCATGGAAGAGACAGGAGAATATCTTGAGATCTTCCTCGGGATTATTTTGGATCTTTAGCCTGCAATTCTATATCCATTCTCCTTGGATTGATCTAAAGACACGTGTCGCAGAGGCTGCAGAGGGTGTCATTTTTATGGGAAGAATATCTTGGTTTGAGCGAATGCGAGTACCTAAACATGTCCACATGAATAAATGGCAGAATATGAGCAGCCAGGCTATTCAGAGAAATAAAAAACCAAAGCAACATCCCTACCTACATCCCTACCTACATCCATCTTCAAAAAATACGAAGCGACTTTCCACACACCATTTTGGATAGCCTAACCAAATTTCAGCACCACAAGCAGCCAACATGGACGGGGCTTAGCATGTTCCGCTGATTTCTTGTTGCTTACTGCTATATATATATATATGCTGAGTTTGTGAAAACAACAGCAAATAGTTACATGTCATATATGTTGTATATTGTATTATATTGTTATATATTGTTAATGATTGTATGTTATCTAGATGTTCCTCCTTTTTTTCATGTTGGGTACTTCTATTCTTCCTGGGAAATCTCCATCAATCAATGGATCTTCTCTGGAACAGCCCGGCCAGGCCTGTCCCTCGCCACCGGGTTTGAAGGTATCAAAGAGCTGACGCAAGGCGCCCACGATGTCCATCTTGGAGAATTCCTGGTGTCTTTTCAGATGGAGTTGCCAGGGGAACAAATACCCCTGGCACATTCCATAGATGTCACATATAACTATAATTACTTAATATATTCATGTATATATATATATATTAATACATAATCTACTTTGTGTATGCATACATACATACATACATACATATATATATATATTGTATAAATATATATATATATCTATATCTATCTATCTATATTGTGCACGTATATATATATATATATATTATATGTGCCCCTCCAAATGAAACAACCCAACAAATCCGCTTGTCCGCTGGATGCTGGGCTCCCCGGCGATCCGTCGAACGAAACTCCAAAATATGGGCAGGGTGTCTCGTCGACTGAAGTAGTCTCCTTCCATCATCTGCCATGGGAATATGATGTGACTTTAGCCAACTAAAACCAACCAGAAATGGCATTGTAATGGGATTGTAATGCCATTCTATAACAGTTAATATAACATGGAAATTTGGTGTGGATCATTATTTACGAACCTGAAAACATGAAGATTATCTGAGGAACATGGGGATAATTCATGGGAATATCTAATGTAACTAAAACTAGTTGGAATTCTAATGTTTCTAAATTATAGTAGTTCACTGACCTGAAAATATCTGAAACCGGCCATTTGGGCATGATCTTACAATTCCCATCCAGTCATGTCACTGTGCATACTGTAAGTCAACCAAATATGCTCAAATGGCTATGGCTCAAAATTATGGTACCAAAAATGGTCATGTTTAATGGTAGATTAACATAAACCAACCAATTTTAGGGTTAATAATTTTGAGCCATACCCAAATAGAAAATATTGTTCCCTTATATCAAATCATTAACCACCCCGATGGGACTGGAACGCTATAGACCTATAGATGACTAGATCCAATCAATACTAAACCAGGAAATCGTTTTGGGGGATGTTTGGGGGGTATTCAACCTTTGCGGGAAAAGGATTAGTCAAACTTTGAAAAGCTACTTCCTTTAGATCATGGCATTGGATTGACATGAAAATACGTCCAATCACTCTTAATGTGGCAAAACCAACAAGAGATCATTCCCAAAATCACTTAGATAGGTGGTAACTATTATCCCCAAATGGTAGGTTTTGGTAGGTTTGCAATTGGGTTTCTCGCATGAAGAAAGAGGTTCTTGGACTTCCCCGTTCGGACGCAGGGGTTCCCCGCCGTCCTAGCATGGTTGGATCCAGGCCACCCTTTTCGGTGCAAACTTGTGAAAGCCATTCACCAATTTCCTGAGCGGCTGTGCTTCACGAGATCCCTCCGAGAAACTGTGGGATGCAACAAACATACGAGGATTTTTCCACCATGGCATATAATCAACCAAAATTGAGGTTTTAATAGAAAACAATCGAATATACCACAACCACACTGGGGGTTGAACTCTGAACCACCAAACATGGTGAAGAATGATGGAGATCTACTGGGATATGGGATCTTCCGAGGTCCAATCATCTCCGGTTCGCGTGGTATGTGAAGGCCACTGCCATGGTGAATCATGGTGAAAATGTGATTGGATCCCTGCGGCTTCAGCTGAAATCTCTTCTGACCTCATGGCCAAACATGGCCTATCTGCGGTCTGGTGGCATCTTCGGTGCTTTTGTGCAGCTTTCCTCGGGTCGGGTTGCGTGACAAACATGGCTGGCTGAGAAGTCACGCTGGGGAGGTTTATAGCTGGGAAAATCATCGAAATAAATGCAACTTTTTCAGTACACTTTGTTTGATTACCGGAGTGTACATATTGTGTTGGATGTTGGGCCTTCATGAAACTGTGGATAGATAGTTTTTGACTTTGCATTTGGTATCAAAAAAGGAGAGCGTAAAACTCAGTTGAAATTCATCGCTCAGAGATAACAATTACTTTGAACAGCAAACGATGCAAAACGGTCGTTCCCTTAATTTCAAGCAGTCCGCTCAATCTCAATGCACTTCCAGCATGCAACAGCACCATAATCAAGAGGTAAATCATCAACACATGTTGTATCTTCTAAATATGAATGTGTACGAGCATCTGTATTTATATATATGTATACATTCACACTGCTTGGAGTACTCATAATGGCCCAGAGAGTAATTCATTCATACCATTAATCAATGATATAATCACTGTAATTCCAATATATATATATATATATGTTCGTAAATCATCATATATCAAATAATTATATATTTCCTAGGATTTAGATGTCCAACATGACTTGGATCAACCAATTGACTCAGCAAATCCGAAACAAGCGACGTTTCACATAGGCAATACCATCCTGGCGCTTCAGCGATCGCGGCTTTGTGGGATCGAGTTGGCTTCCGAATTTGGAAACAACACCTAGCACACTTAATCTGAGAGAAAGAACAATTTGTGCTGTTCAATATTAGGGGGATGGGACTACTGGTAAGCTGGTAAGCTGGAAATCAAATGTGGTTCCAATTTCTGCGGATCATGGCTTCTTTTTGATCTCTCAATTCACACCTAAACCATAGACTCACTATGGTCTATAGAAAATGGAAAGCCCTTCTGAAGTCTGATCTGCTGAGAAAAATAACACCATTATACACCATTCGCAAATGATGTTCCCCAGGGTCCCACGCCTGGATTTGCAGTGAAAAACCGCTACTCTTCCCACATCTGGGGCCTCAAAAAAAGAGGGTAAAAACGGGATTACCAATTTCTTGTGCATTTTAAATGGGGAAATGACGATAAACCATGGGCTTTGGAGCAATTACCCTATCTTCAGATCAAGCCACATCTAGATGTTCTATGATGTTCTAGTATTTTGCGTCCTTTCCCAATGCCAACCTCCATCCAAAATATAGTCTAGCTGGTGTATGGCCTTTCCAGCAACATAATCCCAAATCGCGCTCACCATTGATTAAGTGAGCCTTAACAACGAAAAGTCAACAACACATTTGAAACTCGAAACATCAGGCGTACCATCTTTTGGGATAGGACACTACCAAACATTTTCTTCCCAACTTCCGGTCCTTTGGATTTAAATTGAAGGCTAAAACCGCCTGGGCTTCGACCAAGCGATCCTGGAGATGGGCGAAGGCCCCCAGTGGCTCTTTCGCTGCAACCTTTGTTGACTTTGTTGACTTAATGTTAGTAGAGCAATAATAAACCACCCATATATGGTTTATACCACCAGTAAAGATGATAATTTTGGGGATGGTTTACTATATTGCTTTACTAGCATTTCTGTAGTGATCTACTAGTGATCTACTAGTGATCTATAGTGTTTTTGAAGTTTTGACATGTTTTGAAGATTACAATCCTAACCTTCCATATCATTAGCCGCATGTTAAGATTTATTGGGGTGTGGAAAGCAATCCTATCGCCCTGATTATAAACCACAGTGCATGTGGGATCTAAAAATGAACAGAACCGATGCAGTCCAACAGGGACTTCTAGGGGATGTTTATTATTGCCAAAAAGGAAGCACACTTCCAATGTTCGCTCTTGATAGCAACGAAACTAGTGATATAATTGTGGACTGACCGGAAGTGGCAAAAACCACTGAAGCTAATTCGGGTTCCACACCGCTCTTGCATGTCGGTCACTTCACTCCCAAACGGTGACCACGATTGTCATAGCTTATCTTCAAATATTGCCGAGCCCCTGCATCGGTGGTCGAAATCTAGCCAGCTTTCGCTGCTGGAATTGGCCGTGGCTGCCCTACTTACTCCAAAGTCAAAACGTCTGAGTGGAATATGAATATTCCATGAGTTGCGCAAACTTCATTGGATTGGGTTAAGGGAAAATTTACAGGAAACCATGGTTTTCCCCATCAAATATAGAGGTTTCCTGTAAATTTTCCCTTAAACCAATCCAATGACAAACTATACCAAAAGACTTCTCCGGCATTAACCAAGATCAGCTGTCATCAATCAAGGCTTAGCCAGGACAAAAACGGCACCAGGGACGCGGGCCACGTGATGCCACGTGCAGTCCTCGCTAACGGAGAGCTGCACGGACCTCCAGAGATATTGAAAGAGCCGCCTCTGAATGAAATACCTCAGCTGGACATTGGTGGAATTGACAACTTGGTCCAAGGTGGTGATGCTGATGATGACGATGATGATGATGATGACGATGATGATGATGATGATGATGATGATGATGATGATGATGATGTGGGCAAAACAATGCCATAAACCAGCCATGACTGGCAATGGTAAACATACCATCATACCACCTATATAAATGGTCAGACATTGGGGATGAACCTGACACTCCCTACCCTGGAAAAATGGGAGGAAACCGTCGGAAGGCTGCGATAGCGGCAGGATACAGTCGGCCGCGGCCCTCTTCATCACGAGACTTCAGCAACTTTTGTAGCGCTAGTCCTAGGACTGGATCCATGTGAGGACCCTGTAACCCAGACTTCAATGTCCTGGCTGCAGTGTTAGCACAGCTTTGGTATTCATCAAGGCATAGCTAGTTGTCTGGTAAAAAAGAAAGGATTTCGGTGTCCACCCAGTCCAAATTATTTTACTTAACAGCCAATTTTGACAGTTCTCTCAAATAATAGAGTTGGAAGGTGCAAACCAATGTGGGGATATCTCAAGTGGTTTTCAAGGATTCTGCCAGGTCAGCCAAAAATGCCGTCAATACACTGCAGTGTATGCTCCATGTGTAACCCGTCAGGGATTCGGATCCCAACCCATCTATAGCTTGGTCATGCTTGGTCTATGGAAAATGTTCAGGAACCCCCGCATTTGATGAGGAACTTCATGATTTCAACCCATTGAAAACACTAGCCTAAAACTAAAAAAACAGCTCGTGAAGTTTCAACTAGGTACTTCGATGTTGTCAGAACCCAGGTCCACGAGTTTTTCACCAAAATCACTAGCTGCAACGTGGGCCCTTGCTTGATACGTCATCCCGCTTATCGCGTCACAACAAACCAGGCCAAGTGTTTGGTTTTACCGTGGATATATATATATATATATATATTATGATATATTTAATGTTGGAAGGGTTTGTACAGTAGACTCCGTAGACATTCTAAAGCAGTTCATCATAAGGGGAACGCCCCACCTAGTGGATCCTAGTGGGATAGCTGGATGCCCTTCAGACATATGTACACTGAGCGCATGCGAAGAACATGACCCACGCTCGCACTCCCTTGCCGACGAGACACCAAAGTCTCTCAAAGAGGACGACGACCCAGAAACCTCATCTTCAACCAAGTCAGCCCCCTGGCCCCTGGCCCGCGACCGCAGAGGAACGAAACGTTTCCCACAAGAAAGACAGGTTCAAGCCCTCTTGAAACGTGTTCAGAAAATTCACACCACCCAAACCTAGGGGGTTGAGATGGGTTGAGTCTGGTATAGTCTGGTCCTACTGAAAACATGAACCATGTCAGTTTTGGGCAACGTGTCACGCCCAAATCTCTGACAAAGCGACACGAATTCGTGGTGTCTGCCCGGGAGTGGGACGCTGTTGGCCCGTACAACTCCCAGAAGGCAAACTGTAGACGTCCAGCCGATAAACGGGCTCCTGCCAGGCTGCCAAATTCGTGACACAGATCCTATCATCACTATATGAAGATGATTATCACATAGGATTTTCTAATCCCTATAGTAGGATTTTATAATCACTATAGGATCCTATAACTATGAAGATATTGTAATCATCATAGGATTATTAGGACAATAATCATGAGTATCATGGGATTACTGGGACTAGACAATTTGACCAAATGATAAACATTGTTGGATGATTAATTACTGAGTTTTTTTTTTTGCCAATTTAATGGAGTCGGGTGATTTTTTCCCCACTTGAGTGGAATCACACACCCAAGGTCAATCTAGAGGTGGCCAATATAAAAGGCTCACCAACAAACACAGTCGTATTGGCGTTTTTAATAAGCCAACATGCTTAAACTGATATATCTGCTATTAAAAAACACTATTGAACAATGAAAAAAAAGGATCCATATTCTCGAGAGGTGGTGCAATCCGGGCTACCAATGATATTCTCTTCAGTTGTTCAATATGATAGCTATCCGAAAGAATGGATCAATCCATCTGCATCGCTGGGCCCAAAGTGTGCCAATGGATGAGTCCCAGAAGTGGCCTGCGGGAACACACCATTGATTCGGCAAAATCCGTGAATTAACCAAAGTCCCTACAAATCTTTGGCTACAGTCTTAATGGTCATAACTACTTGAAGTTTGTTTGTTAATAAGAACATGTCTGTCTGACCAATGTCTCCAGATTATTGCAGTCAAAATCCTTATTCTTTCCTATTATCTATAGAGTCAATCAACATAAGTCAACGGTTTTCAGCTTAAAACCCACAAATCCCCAAAATCTTGGGGCCAACAATCCCGATGCCTGGCCTTGAACAACGTTTTACCTCTACCACCGCAAAACATGGCTTAGGACAATTATCCAACTTCCGAAAAGATGAAACATCGTTCGGCCATTTTGGGACCCACATCCATTCATCATTCCAACAATCTTATGATCAAGATCATCATCCATTACAATTATCCCATTTATATTCACTATTATTCAGTTATACCAGTTATACCATTATTTTTGTTGGTTAGGTATGGTGAAACCAACTCACCAAAATCCATGGGACTTGCATTCCCGGTATGCGCCCGTGCACCCGTGATTTGCCTCTGCGTCTGGAGGCGCATCTTCACAGTGACACCAGGAGATGTCCAGCAGCGGAATACAATTCCGAGGCGAGGCCGGCCTGCGGATAGGCTGGGATGCTGGGGATGTTCCCCTGAGATTAAGCATCAATACTAGTAAACCACCCATTTTTTGATGGTTTGCAAATTGGCACACATAAAAATGGTGAATTTGGGGATGGTTTACTATTGATTTACCAACATGAAATGGGGAACATTCATGATGCCCTTTGGTAAACTAAGCGGTAAATGTGGAAAACCCCTAGGAATTTACCCGTTCGGAAAATGATCTATACTTTCATGGTGGGGACATTCCACATCTATGTATATATACATTACGCCTATAAACATTACAGGAGGGCAAGTCTGGGGAAGGTAAGTCTGGGTGGGGAACGGGAAGGTTTAGTTTAGCAACCGGAAAAAACACACCCATTTTTGGAATTGAGGACGTGCAGAAAAAAGTGAACATTTGCGGGTTTGAGGAAGGGAAAAGTGGGGCTTGCTGCCCCATTGATACGTGGTTGAAATTGCAAAAACTGATCAACATGGCATCAAAAGGTTGACAAAATGTGGCTTGTACTCATGCAAATGGCTAGTGTTGCTTATGGGGCAAATTGCCTACCCAGGGCTCGAGAAATTTACTAAGCATGATGAAGTTGTTGGCGCCAAGACTGCAGCCAGGTGACTGGTCATATTCAGCGATGGCAATGCGCAAGTTCGGAAAATCCACCTGGGATGTGGACGCAGATGGGAGCATCGCGAAAACATAGGGTGCAACTGGGGTTATACATTGATGTAACCATGCTTATAACCAGCCATAGATTGTGATACAACCCGTTCTCTGCCACACAACATGACAACCAACTATCGCCATGTACCAACTTTTTAAGTGGAACTGGACCCCCAAGTAGCTGCTAGCTCACCAGCATGTCCTTTTTTCCAAACTGTTCGGCAAACTCATTCATGCCACATTCTTGTATCAAACTTTCTTCCCGTAGAAATTTAAGATCTTCACACAATCTTCAATCTTGTTCAGGAACATCATTCTGTGACGATAGTTTGGTTCAAATCGATTTCTATCTTCAAAATGGCCTCTGAACATGGCACACCTAGGAGCGAAAGACACAAAAAATAACACACAACTAAACACCAAGCCCATTCCCCCAGGATCAGATACCCCATGAAACCCCGAAGGGGCACCCACAGGCGACATCGCTCAGCGATAAGGTCGCCCTCTTTGCCACATGCACCCCGGTACAGCTGGTAGACCTACCGCTGCCAGGATTGGAAAACATGGGAAACGGCTTGAAAACATCCCGCAAAACTGATAGTTTTTGTGAGTTTGACAGGGTAAACATGCACTTTTAATCCATTTTACATAATCGTACGGAGAACCTTGTTGGGCTACACCGTGCTATATGCCAGTACAACTGAATTCTTTCAAGATCATATAAACTATAGCAAACTTTGGCCATATCCTGTCCTGTGGCCGAATGGACCGGTTCTGCAGGTTGGTCAGTAAGACTTGCAATACACGGCATGTAGATTCTTAGATGCATGTAGAAGCTTCTAGTCGAAGTATGTGGTACTGCTGGTGAAAACAAGGCACACATCAATCGACAAGTTTTAAGGGGAAAATCTACCAGAAACCATTGTAAACCCCTTTTCTTGCCAAAACATATAGGCTTTTCTTGCAGACTTTCCCTTCATCCAATTCATGGAAGTTGCTCTTGCCCTACCCGACCGCCTCTGCGGAATGAATGAGCTCAGGCACGGCCATCGAAACATCCTCGGTGGGACCTCAGCCGATGCACAGGTGAAGGAGATCATTGCTGAAGGAAAGCTGAAGGCGTTAGATTATGTCATAGACAGTCGCAGGCCATAGACAGTCATGGATAGTCACAAATAGTCACAGATAGTTCCTCCACATGCTCTATCGTTCCATAAACCTCTGTGCAAAGCAGCATGCGCGTCAGGTGCTGGGCACGGTCCCGGACCCCAGCCGTCTGCCAAGGGACTTTCTGTCGAGAAACCTGGTGGGGTGACAACCCTTGGTGAATCCTTTGTCCATTGAGGCATCGTACTGCAGTGGCTCCCAAAAAATGTCTGAATCATCGCTGAGATCCATGTTTTCACATAAATTCCTGCTGTCCACTTGGGGCTCACCATGAACAAGGGCAACCATCTCCATTCAACAATCAGAATACCTCAGCTCTGGGGAAGCATCAGGTGCATCACATAGATCTGCCCCAACGAGCAACTGGTTCCATCTTGTTTATACCTCAATCCTGCTTCTCACAGAACTTCGCAATCTTTGTTGAATTCAAACATCTTCATCAAACAGCTTTTATGACCATACCGGCTGTATAGCATGGTGCTACCATCGATCATCCACCGGACATCAGAGGTCTCTGGTGCCAAGGGGCCCGAGATGTGTTTGTCCTAGGCTGGGGTCCAACCATTGAGGGGGTATGGGACCTGCATATTTTAATCATATTCCTGGTGGGAGTCACATCATCTTACATCGGGTGATGGGTTGTGACACTTCACTGAAAGAGATCAAACATGAAACAAAGTAAGAACTCGAGTAATGTGGGAAACCCAATCATAAACCTACCATTTGGGGATGGTTTATAGCACCTATAAAAAAATAGTGAGTTTGGGGGTGGTTTACCATTGGGTTTACCACATAACAGCCGTCCTCCCAAAGATCCTTAAGGGCTAAATACCTACATCCGGGGATAGCTCATAATGATCACAGCTGTGACCCTACACAATAACTGAGAAAACACTGCTATCTGCTATCTCCAATAGACCAATAGCACAATCATCTTCCAACCCCCATTCCTAATGGCACGTTTCAAGTACCCTGCAGCCAACAAAATAACTGCTTGGTGGATAATTCTCCATTCTTTCGCAAAATATTAGATGTAAAGTAGCCATCCATGGTTGACTCACCATTGACCATCGTCCCAGGATCCTCTTCAAGCTCATCTGTGACTGGCCCTGGCCGATAACCTCGGCATCATTGCAATTCATTTCCTTTTCGCAACACATATGGCAATTTGTGAATTAAGTTAATGTCGAAACGGTGTTTCGAAATGTAGACGGATCCCTTTACTTTGCATATACTTTATGTTTGCAGGATTTGAATGCTGGTCTTTGTTTAAAAACCTGATCAATCTTGGCTCGGCTGACATTATGGCATCAAAGACTGCACAGAAAGACCCTCTGAACAGGGCACACAATGGGCCCAACAACGGACATGGATGACTTAGCATGACTTAGCATTGGCCACTTACCGACTTAACTAGTCCATTACCATGCTTTAGAGGCAATTCGACTTGGTATGACTTGGATTGACTTGGTGCATTTGATGGGTCCCACAATTTTCCTAACATGTGCAGTTGGATTGCGGCAACTTGTCCCATGCGTGCGGGGAACCGAGGCATAGGAAAAAACGTTCCATCTTCACCATTCCGACCAAGACTTTGGACCTCGGCAGTTGGGTCCACAGGAGTGGAAGTAATTACGGCCACCGCCAAACAAAAGAATGGCTGGCAGCCTTTGTGTGAAAGAGTTGTTGTTGCTTGGGTCCCTTTTAGGATGTATGAATTGTTGTCATCAGCGTCTTCCAATCTTGGGGATATGAGATAAAGTAGCCGTCATAGCCAGTGCAGTTTTAGTGGCTTTTCCTTCCCTGAAAAAGCAACAGGGAACGCCACTGAGTCTTGGAAGTTGATTTCTTCCTGGGATACATATTTTACCCTCTGGTGAACTAACATAGCTACTGAAAATGGCCATTTATAGTGGATTTTCCCATTAAAAATGGTGATTTTCCATAGTTATGTTAGTTCACCAGAGGGTAACTTGACTGACCACCGTTACGTCCAAAATTTCCAGAGGCGCGTCAACGTCCGTTGTTCACTCTCCAGGTGCAAAGATCAATTGCTGCAGACAAGCGACTCAGCGCCTTAGCGACACTAGGAAATTAGGAATAAACAAAGTAGATCAGGAAAACATACATCACTCATGATCTAGTAACTATAATATAGGATGAAGTAGATCATGAAGTTACAGCTGCACAATGATATAGTAACTATACATGAATCTACATGTGTCTCCCCATGACCATTGGTGGCTGCTGTCTGGAAAAAAACGCAATAGAAATGTGTCGGAATGGGACATTCAACCCTAGTAACAAATAGGGAACATACAGCTGCTCCGAACACATTGATCCACGTGGCTGGACTTTCATCTTGGGAGGTATTGGTACATACCAATGCAACATTCCTTGACCTTCGTCCAGCACTCCCATAGTTTCACTCCGCGTGGATGGAATGCAATGCCATTTTCATCTACCCTCTGGTGAACTAACATAACTATTGAAAATCACCATTATTTATGGGAAAATCCACTATAAATGGCCATTTTCAATAGCTATGTTAGTTTACCAGAGGGTATTTTTCATGATCCATGTACATCCAAAACATCCCTCTCTACTAGTTGGCATTCCTGGCTGCCATTTTCCTAGCAAATTCCGGGGATTGGCAACTAACCCCATCCCTATAAATAGATATTTATTATGGACCCCAACCAAAATACCAGGGGGAAGGAATTGATTCTCTAAATTGTATTCACATTTTTGGTTGATGGTTACCTGGTTAGATCTCATTAGATCTCCATTTACATCCTACTGTTCTTGCTGCTTAGATCCAGTACATGGAGCTGTCCAAAAAATGGCGGGGGTACCTTGCAATTTTGTTGAGAGGGAAAATCAGATTTTACACCATACAATTGCAAGGTCTGCCCCCCGAAAAAGCATCAGGTACCGAACCATACAGGAACCCCCAAAAAAGATAGAAGAACAATTCTTCACTATTGGAATTCTACATTTTGTATCTTTTTGTGGGTGCTATAAACACCACATCATGTCGCCAACTTCCGATATCTTCAAATGCCATGAGCGATGTCCCATGCCCCGGGACGGACGAGGAGATTGTGACCGCTCACCACGGAGGACCTGCGCGAAGCGTCAGGTCGAGTTGAGGGAATTTTGGAGAAAACACGGGCCTTCACATGTTGTTTTAAGATGTTTTAAGCTTCCAAACTGCTGAGGGTTCACATCTTCAC
Organism: Symbiodinium sp. clade C Y103; assembly: GCA_003297045.1. Lineage (NCBI taxonomy): Eukaryota > Dinophyceae > Suessiales > Symbiodiniaceae > Cladocopium > Cladocopium sp. clade C. Next base: position 40,709 of record BGPT01001841.1, on the reverse strand, counting down.
CTAAACAATAATGAATTCATTTGACCCGTCATGGTTTGATTTAGGTTGTTTTCTGTCTGCATGGAGAATATCTTACACATGGTGGACTTTCCATAGCTATGTCAATTTGCTGGAGGGTATATACATGCATATACAAGTTTCTACTTGTACCTTCAACAACGCTTGGGGTTCCTGCACATGTTCACCAAAATCAATCTGCGAAAACGGGTCCACAGGATAGTCCCCCATTCTCCTGCACACAACGTTTCATTGTAAGCCTTCCAGTGTCACCAGTGACTGAAGTCAGTACTGTAGCAACTGTAGCATCTGTAGCATCATATCACTGTCATTGGACATTGTTCTTCTCAAGCTGGTGACTTTGTCCCCTGATTGGCCACCGAATTTGGGAGACTTTGATTTACGATCCAGCACCAGACTCAGGGCCACTCCCAATACTCTCCCAAATTCAATCATCACCTATACGGATCCTTTTCCTCCATGAGGTTCCTGTAAAACTTACAGTTGCATGCAATTGTATCCCAAGTTGGTTGAAACATCCACATGTCACCTCACATTTATGGGTAAATCACCGAATCCCCAATGTTGACGCTTACATCCGGCAATATGACAGTAAAATGCCGCAATACCATGTGAAAACTGGGAGTTGGAATCCCCATGGTGGGTGATTACAACATTTTTGCTGGTGATACTTTCCGGTTTTGCTGGCCCCCAAGAAACCGACAATCACGACAATCCGTTTTTTCTGTTGGTAGACAAGTAGACACCTTGATATCCCGTCTGAGAAGCCGCGTTCCCATTCTCCAGCTTCGAGCCTGGCGTTAACTTCTGCCAAAACCTTCAGACGGTCTTGACTCGTGGTCGCTAGCGCGCTCTCCACGGCTACACCCACCTTTGATGTCAAGCGGGATCATCACAGGATGGAAAAAAAGGGAAGATATGGGAAGATAATTATTGGGACACCAATTAACAAAGGTGGTAGACCCAACGATAACCATTCCCAAGATCACAATATACAGTAATTGCATGTAATTGCAATATACAGTGATTGGGTGCTGAAAAACCATCCCCAAATGGTAGGCTTACTATTGAAATTGGGGTTCCCACATCGGCAAAGATTAGTTGCAACTAGAAGTGAAAGACTTAAATCAAACTATGTGGCTGGAACCATGAGCTAGCCAAGCTTGCTGGAAATAGCAACCCTGAAGCGTCTGGTGAGGGCGATCTTCTACAAACAAAATTGCCCAAAAAACGACACAATCCATCAACATATCTCTTTTTTCTTTTTCTGCTGTGTTGTGCTCACATCCTTGGAGAAAATCCCGCTTTGAGAGATCACTTCCTGGGCATCAATCTTTGCTACCATGAAAATCAATTGGACGGACAAACGCAGGTGCATACAGGTGCAATTTGCATCTGCATGTTCACCGTGACTAAAGGACCAACTGCATTCCCAACTAATATGTCAACTATATGATTGTATATATTTCCACCTATACATTTCCAACATTTTCCAACTAATTAACCCCTTCAAGCAACGAAATCGTCATTTTTCTACCGAGTGACATACTCATAGACTCGGTTGAAGGAACACGACAAATTTGCGTCGGGGTCTCGCGCGCAAAGCTCACGCCACTCCTGGCCGCCGTGAGGTGAAAAATTTGAGCGTCTCCGCTCATCTCATGGCTGGAAAATCCCCAGTCGTAATATCATTCGATTGGTTTAAGGGAAAATCTACAGGAAACCATGGATTTTCCCATGACATATAGGGAAGTTTCCTGTAAATTTTCCCATTAACCAATCCATTGATGAATAGGAATCAATCTGTAAAAATTCTGTAAATATGTATTTATCTCTCTCGCCATCTCAAGGTAGCTTTGAACAGGGTACGGATCCGCGATCTTCTTTCTCAATTTGGTATCATGTTGTATCATGTTGTATCTATGATTGGAATGACATCAACAAATGGGTGAATTGTCCATTGCCAGGCTTGTTTGCAGGAGGGTAACCGAAGTGATCCTATGTCGTGGTGTGGGAAGTGGCTGCTTTAGCGGACAAGAAACATGTGGGAAGAAGACACAAATGATGGTCACTTTACATTGACCATCTGTACCCTTTGGCACTTTGGTAATGGTGGTTTAATGGGATTTAATGGGACTTATGAATGGAGGGTTATCACGAGGAAATCTGGGAATGCGATTGTAGACCTTTCATAACAAACCAACTGATACTCAAACATGGCTGGAAAATCCCTCATTTACTTCGACAATTTTCGGCCAGGATGATGGGGTTGGGATAGTTGGGCATACCAAGGGTCCTTGTGCAACTTGCATACCGCTGCCAGCCAGTAACTTGCAAAAACCTCCACGGGATCTTCCTTCACCAACTCAGCCCTTGGCGCCAAAAAGGAGCAATGCTGGGATGGATTTTCCAAAAGCCAGGCGATGTTGATCCCTGAATGCACTTATGAGCACAGAGTAGATGTCACGCAAGTCTATATCTCTCCGTCTGTGTATCTTTCTCTTTCTCTTCTCAACTTATCCCACTCATAGGACTCAAAACTCATGTTTCATCTGCTACTTTATCCCAAAAAAATCTCAGTATCTGCAGTATCATGTACAGTATCTCCCTCTCTCTCCACCGCCCAGGACCCAGCTAAGGCTAAAGACGACAAGTGTCAGGTATGTTTATGTACATTTACACAATACTACAGGCTCCAGACCGTCAGAAATCAATATTATTACTCTATGGGACTTTATCATAGCATGCCAATCAAAGGCATGAACGCAGCAAGTTGTCATCAGCTATCTGCTCTATTTGTCCCAGTAAGCCATCTGATGATTTACTATAAATTAAATATCATCTTAATCTGTATGTCCTCGCGCTTTGTTCCTTCTCAAAATCCTAAGGCAAGTAAGCCCGGCATTAAAAAAAAACAGTAACCCTCTGGTAATCAAAACGTGGCTAGCTGGAGAATCAACCATTTCGTGGATGTCCCAGCCGCCGTGGACCACTCAGACAAGTTGATCAAGGCCCAGGCGGTCCTGGAAGTATCTTCAGAACATCTTCCCAACAATTTAGCAGTTTTATAATCCAGTAAATCTTCCTGACATATCCACTAAACATCTAGTCTATACCCCTTGAATATCAATTGCCTGATGGTTTCCAGGAGTTTCCCGGCCAAGGTGTTTTTTTGGGGGGGAGGGCAGGGCAGCACCGAAAAAATGGTCTGCAGCCATGCAACAGGAATCGCTTCATGGCCTGGGTGATTTCCGAGCATTGGGCGATATACAGACATAGACAGACGGATAGATAGATAGATAGATAGATGGATGGATGGATGGATGGATGGATGGATGGATGGATGGAGATAGAGAGAGAATTGTGAGAGATAGAGAGAGAGAGAGAGACAAATAGACAGACAGACAAACAAACAGACAGACAGACAAACAGACAGATAAATAGATGTACCTATCCATCTTCACTGAACAATTAAATGCGTCAATTGTCAGCAGCCATCATCTTCTGCTTCAGAGTCCTGCCAAAAGCTAGTTCAACCCGCCGAGCGCCCATGTCAAAGACCCTATCTTGCTATAGTTTAATGATAAATCCCATCCCCGGGTCCCCCCCTCAATATCAAAATCCATCAAATACCCCACATTGCTGGGGATCAAAATGAATAGACCCACTACATAACCAGGATTTCGTTCGGGTATTTGAGATGATCGGAGTCGTCCATGGGGTGGCAACATGGTGACATCCAAGTCACCAGTGGATGTGCTGCAGGCAGCGTTCGAACCTTAGGCAACTGATCATGAGGACAGATCATCGTCGTTTGTGGTAATGACGAATGCAAACAATAAACATGCCCGGTGCTTGGGAGCACTGAGTGAAAAATATATGGAGCATAGTTTGACCCGACATCCCAAGAACGTCCATGATCACCATGGTGGCAATGAGAAGTGGTCATCACCATTGTGAGTGTCACCTCCATCAACTCCCCAAAAGTGGAGTTTCCCAAAAGGAAAGTGCGGAAGTTGACTGACTTTGGAAATTTAGCCATCTGTATACCCTCTGGCAATTGAAGTTGGCTATGGAAAAGCACAATTGTTAGGTAAATCCTCCTTACATCGGCCAGTTTGCATAGCAAACTGTGGAATTACTGGTAGCTCCAAAGAGCTCCCCCAAATCAACAGTTCAAGGCCAAAAGACTGGGCCCAGCATGGGTCGTGCGTGAAGGCGCAGGTGCACCTGAGTAGGGCGTGGTGTGTCACAGCATATGGAGCAGTATTCACAATCCAGTGACAGTAACAATAGGGAGATATATGCATACAGAAAACATGCATATGTGTTCACACATATATATATATATACTAGTGAGGAGAAGATGATCAACAACATGAGGATATTTAACGAAATCTATGGCTTTATCCAACCTGTCATTCCCTTCACAACTGGGTCCCAGTTGCAGCCAGAAGTTGACAAATGGAGATGCCAGCTGCGGAGAAGGGATACCACGCCTGAAGTGCCAGCTGAAGTCGGAAAAAACACATGTATGTTTTTGTTTGCCACTGGAAGCAGAAGGATAACCATAAAATAGAATGTTATTGGTTATTGATGGATATGATTGCTTCTGTTATAATCATTATTTGCCAATGGCTGATCATTTTTGGTGGTCAAAACATGTTATTCACTTGGAGAATCTTTATAGTGGCTTACAGTATAAAGTTGAAGGGTACAGTAAGTAGGGGCAATGTCCAGTTCTGCTACGATTCCGATTTCTGCGGTGAACCATCAAGCACCAACTGAATCCAAGTGGTACATACATGCATGCATATATTAGCTCTAATGTTATATATATATATGTATATATATAGACGTATATGCATATACTATATATATATATATATACATCTATATATATATATATTTATATATATATATATATGTATACACGTATGCTTATATCTATGAATGTCATACAAGAAAGAGCCTCTATACCGCAAGGCTTCCTTTGCCGTCTCGTTTCAAGTTTAAAGTGACACATCTTCCACACACACGCACACACAAAAGGCGGTCGCCAAAGGCGGTCGCCGCCCCCTGAGGGCCCTACACGTGAAGGGTACTTGGCCTCCTCCATCAAAAGTCGAGCCTATCATCGCGGGAGGACAGGGCCGAGCAGTCCTGCTGGTCTCAACACAATTTTCGACAATCAATGTTACATAATCATTATGTATAATCTATTAATTTATTCAATACTCATCAAACAGTATGTCATATGTATACATATAGGCGTTAATTGACATAATATATATATATATATATATACACTCAAATGCTCCATGCATGCAGTATTGACCAACAGTTGCCCCAGTTGCCCGAAAAAAATGACCCAAATGTACCATACATGGAGCATATGATATGGGATGGGATATAAAAAAACAACTACATGTATGTATCCACCCAAGTTGCGCAAGCTGCCCTGTGGCCAAAGGCGCCCCCAGCACTGCCGCGGCACCTTCGAGTTGTACTTTCCCGCCAGGTACAGCAAGCAGCGCAAGGACAGGAGGCCTGTGGCCAGTGGCCAGCTGTGGCGCTTTGGCCGAAGGCTTCATCAGTCTCCCAGTCTTCAGACCCAGAAGCCATGGGAAATCATCATCAAAAATGGAAATCCTGGGAAAATCCATGAAAATCCCTATAATTATTAATTACAGGATTATCTATAAATGGAAGGTTTCTAAATGAGACAATCAAGTGAAACACATCTATAAATTGAGATGTTGCGGCCATGTTTGATCACCAAAGGGTATCTCTCCCCAATCGGATCGCATGTCGCCAATTCTGGTGTCAATGACGAGAACGAGTACCAATCCCTAGACTTCCAAACACCTGAGAAGGTATTTGAACATATTTGAACCCTGCAGCCTACCCACATCGTCCTAAATAGGGCTGCTTTGTGGTGACAGCGTGATAGGAGATACTTTATATTGGCTAAGTTTACTTTTAGGATCTCTTGGGTGTACTCATTATTATATATATCAATGGTCAAAACTCCGCAGCTCATCAGAAGTCCATAGGAAATACATATCATTTTATCCTGGAAGGGGCCAAGAGATGCATGAAAATCTCATAAACATTCCCCAAGAGATGTTGGAAAACCAGCCAACTCATAGGAAGATGTTCCATGAATGTTGTCCACACAACGATAGATGAAGGACATTGACATTCCCTGGACTTCTAAAGGCCCCCTTAGACCTCCGCATGAAAAGACGCATGGCAACCGGCATGTGCTGCCTGGCCTCCTCCCCGGAAGTCGTTCCAAGGGTTGGAGCCCTGAAAGCCTAGATCATCGGACCATCGTTTGGAACGAGCCTCAAAAGGCACCTGGTAATGGTGAGCAGCGGCAGGTTGGGAGGTCATGAACGGGGGGGCACCTATTGGGGTCTGCCAGAAATGCTGAATTTTGTGGATGTCATGGGATTTCGGTTGGAAAAAAGTTTGGATTCTATGGCATTGATTGGGGATTTATGTGCAGTTTGATTGTAGCAAAACATGAAACAAGCTGGATTTCATGGTGTTTCAATGCGGACTGATGTGGAGCAAAAAGCACAGCCATGGTCAAGTGAACTTGTTTCAAGGCATGTCGGCAGTTGAGAAGCCAAGCGACGTCTCCCATCATCAGCTCCCAATACCTCGCAAGCCGTAGAGATTGTCACCTCTGGTTGCTTATGTGCTAACTTTTCCTCATGTCAGCTATAGCCCATCCATATTATGACTTAGTCACAGTCATATCTCCCGTGTTTTGCAATGCTACCTCCATTCTTTGCTGCCTCTATTGCTGCCATTTGCTGCCTCTATTCTTTCACAATGGTTTCGCACATGTTCTCCTCTACCATGCCTCATACAGCCCATGAATGCACATCAACTCGAGATGACTTCACAACCCAAAGGGCAGTTGCTACTGGGCCCGTCCGAAATCCTGGATTCAGATCGGTTCATTTTTACTCAAAGAAATGTAAGATTCTCCCAAATAGATCTAGTGACAGTGCAGCAAGCCCCTCACCTGGATCTACATGCTAAACAACTAAATGATGACCCTGGCACTGGTGTTCTCCCATCGAAAAAACCGTGGTGCAAGCACGGTCAATCCCGTTCCCCTCACAACGATCGCCCCGTGTGGGACCCAAACATATCCAAAATAACACAAAATAACATGATCCAAGAAATCCCAAACAGTTTTTTTTTGTGGTGTTTCTTATTGGGGGTTCTTGGAACTATTGACCAAAATTAAATCCGTTTATGGCTTCAGTGCTGGGCTGCACATCCAGCACGTCTATCAGGGTCCAAGGGGCTCTTGCATGGCTTCTTGATGGCTGGGATTCTGCTCCTCAGGAAAAATGTGGAGCCCAAACGGTGCTTGACATAGAACTTGAAACATGGGGTCAAACAATGGTTCATCGTTCCATCATTCTAATTACTGTGGTGGGGAAGAATTGGGCTCACTTGTTTGGGATTTCTTATGATTTCGTCTTTCACTTGATGTGCTAAATACATCTAAATACCTCTCGTGGTTCAAGGCTCTTGGATAGGACACCACCAAGACCATTTGCGTCCACACTTGACCATCCAGAAGTATCCAGGGCTAACTTTCCTCCCAGAGATCTATGTTACCAGTGGATGTCATGACTGGGATGGTTTATGTTCTATATGACCAACACAGGTTTGGACCATGTGGGCCGCAAGGTCATCGTTTTTACGCGGTGTTTACTATTAGAAATGAAGCGAAGACATGTCGACATGGGGCCCTTGGGGCCCCGGAACCGCGGCCATCGGTCCATCCTCCTATCCCCTTGGCCCAGCCACATCCATGGTGATTGAAGCTAACTTCGAGAGCTGGTTATGGGCTGATTCCTCTATGGGAGTTGTCGCCTCGGCAGCGGCTGGTGAAACTTCAACAAGTTTCAAGCCAGGTACCACTAAAAACCCAGTTTTTTTCGCGCTTGATCATCACGTTCCCGAATATCATTTGTTTGGGAGAATGCCAAACATGTCATATTTATTTTCAGACATACCCATCTAAGAATATTAAGAATGGAGATTGTTTGTTCATCAAACATGCGTCAAGGTGAAGATTCCCCGGTATTCCCTGATCGTTTCAAACCTATGGCAGTCGTTTTCTTCTTGTCATCAATAGTTTGTAAGTCATCATCCCAGGAAACAAGTCATGAAATCAACAACATAGTGCAAATATAATGGCTATAATACATAAAATTGAAAGCGCCAACCAAAAGAAATGACGTCCCAAATCAGGCTCGGCAATAGCCAGAAAGGCTCGGTCTCGAACCTAATGGTTTCGCCATGATTCACGTCGCTTCACCAAGGGGCTAAGTACCACGAAAAGCATGGACAACAGCAACGTTTCTTGGCGCCTGCGCTTGAGGCCATGCCAGGTTTTACACATCAGGCGTTGATGTTTACTGATGCTTGCTTCTGCAAGAGACCATGCATATGACACATGACATATGATAGATATGATACATATGTATAATTGTAATATATTATATGCATATATATGCATGTACATATGTGTGTGGCTGTCCAACCCCCAATGAACAACCATATCAAATTCTATCCCCTTTAATGGGCAAATGATTGTCTCATCATTGGGCAAGAATCTGCTGGATTTCCACCCTGGCACTCTTAGCATCTTCATCACCCCGCCTGCGGAAAATCAACAGGACTTCACAAACATGTACTCGATAAGCTGCTATATTTATACATATGTATATATATATATATACATATATATAGATAGAGGGCAATTATCTACACACATATCATACCTGTATATATATATATATATATATGTATACACATATTATAACTATTTGTTCTATCTAAACATATATATATATATATACACATATGTATCATTATACCTACGTCTGTATATCTATAAATATATATTTATTTGTTATATCTACATATACATATATACATTTACATATGTATGATTAACAATAACACAAGCCTTCCACTGGCGGGAAGGGCGTGCCGGTGCTTCTTGAAATCTCCGGCCTCGGCGCTTCGCCAGGTGAATTCGCCAGACCCCAAGGCACCAGCGAGTGATAAAACCGGGTAATTGGACATCTCCAGGGGTTCAGATACTAACACACACACATGTATATATATACATATATACATATTATGCACATATGTTTGTATAGCATATATGTTTGTATAGTATATAATGTATATATTTAAATATATGATTATATAGTGTGTGTGTATATATATATATTTATACAGCCAAGACAAGGGTGCTGCCCGGAAAAGTGTTTTTTGACTGCGCAGAGCCAGTGTTTTTTGCATTTTGGGATGTCGGCGGTTTGCCTAAATGGCTGATGAAATTTGTTTCCAGCACGCAAAACCCTAGAGCCTAAACCTTAAATCCCAAACCCTAAAACTGAAATCTGACACGACACCCCTAAGTAAGCCTTGAAAGGAAAACCTTATTTAAACCGTGGTTAAAAAAAAACTGTAAAAACTCTAAATGAAAACTTAAATCAACCCTAAATAAACCCCAAACAACCCTAAAGAGTTGGTCACATGATAAACCTCTGGGCGGCACCCCCGGCCTGGGAGTATATAAATGCATATATATATATATGTGTATTATATGTATGTGTGTATATCTACATACATGTGGTTTGATGACCAGAGGGTATCACCAATTTGCTCTGAATTCCTGCAGTCAAGGTGCAGAGGTGCTGCTTGTGCACTTTGCAGTTCGGTCTTGTAGTCAGAGATACCTTGGGCCAAGTTTTGCCACGCAGACTTGGAAAACCACGTCCTCCAATTACCCACAAGGTGGGGCCCCATAGTTAAGTGGATCTATAAGTAGGTTAAGTAAGGTTTATGGTAGATGTATCTAAAGCTACTGGGGCTGATAAATCAGCTTACAGCATATATGACTGGGGGGCACCACCTCGCAATGGATATCAGATTCCACGTTTTTTGCGGGGCAGGGGGGAGGGGGTGCCACACAGGGATCTTTTGAATTTTGGGCATTCCACTTTTGTACCATTTGCCAGCCTTGAGGGAATACCAAACACAGGGGCATTACTCGCTTGGATTTCAAGGGTTATTTCAAGTATTTCTAGTCGCTATTGGACCATTTCCGCGGTTGACTGCTGACCACACAACACAACTCAACCTTGAAATCACGTCCCAGAGTGGGGAAAAAAGCGACAAGCGTCAAGCAACAACGCAAATTACGCTGCTGGCAGCTAGGCTTACGTGAAAAACGCAACTCATGCATATCTGCACGTCAAGTTTGGTGCCCACTGCAGCATACCAATCTCTCTCGAATATCCTTGGATCGGAAGATACCCAGCCAAACCATCTTTGCATGGCATGTATCCACATTTATCAGCCTAAGAACATCTAATCACCACTCACTCCCGAAGATATACATATTTGATCATGTTTGTATATTTGCATATATGGATCTGATGAGACTTGCTACCTCCCACCTCTCCAAGACCTTGCTCTTTTGGCCCGCTTGGCGTAATCCATCAGCTGTCGATCTGTCCTTGACTCGCCTTGACTCGGACGGCGAGCCAAAAGAGTCAAGTCGTTAAGCGCAAACCACTCGGCACAACTTTGTGTGGCAAAACCATGGGAGGCAACCAGGATGGTTGTCGTGGGAAATGGCGATTTCACAGAAACACACATTTTGATAGGGATATATAGGGATCAAGGCTGATCAAGGAAAAGAATATGAGGGTTTCCTAAAATAAGGGTACCCCCAAATCATCCATTTTAATAGGATTTACACCATCCATTTTTGGGTACCCCCATTTAGGAAACCCTCATATGAAGCCATCAAAAAGAAGTGAGTCATTATGTGAGTCATTGGAATCGCCATCCAGTGATCTGATTGCCGGCTAGCAACTTGTCCAAAAAAACCGGTCCCTTGACCTCTGGGCCCGTGTCCTAAAAAGAAACATGAACTTTCAATGTGCAAATGGAGAGTTGAATTATGGATATTGCAAAGATTCAAAGTTGTAAACGGGCAAAATTGCATATTTTCAGCTTCAGTGACTACAATTCACATCTTTAAAAACATTCCGTAATCAGTGAGATACATGGGACAATTGTATCAAGTCAAATAAAATCCAGTTTCAATTTGGTTAATCCACACATTCATACCTAATTGCACCCTCTATGTATACGTTAAGGCAATATTTAACTGCACCAACTTACAGGTTTTTCTGGCAAGCCTGCTGGCTGACACGACGCTGCATCGTTGTTCCACGGTGAAACGAATTGTGGTGAGACCGGAGTAATCCCCAGGGAACAAAAATCGCATCAACAGTTTGGTGATTCTCAAAGTCAGTTTATTCAGTTGATTGTCAGAATACCCGCCTACTCCTCTCCCAAAATGTGCAAAGTGGTGTCAGCTTTTGGGGTTGAACCTGCTGCTGTCACTGTGCGACGACGGTTCTAATTTTCATAAGATGGTATGTTCCCCCTTTGCAGTTCCAGTGGGACAAGACATCCAATCACCTCTGTTGGCACAGCAATTTCGAGGGAATAGTGGTCTCAGTTGCCTTCATCTAATGTGGGTAAAACAATAATAAACCACCTATATTTTGATGGTTTATACCATCTATTTATGGTGATTTTGGGGATGGTTTATTATATTGTTTTACCAACATTACGCCGAAGAGAATGTTTTTCCCTCTCTGGGGATTTCCATCCGTCGCACAGCCACTGCCGGGTCAGGCGGTGGCAAACTCCTTGTCCCAACCGCTACCATCGTCCACATATTCGATGAACTGTGGCATCTCATCAGGATGTACCTCGGCTTCTGCTGCTAAAATCATTTTTGTCGTGAGATGTTGTCAAAGCTTTTTTCTTGGAGTTGGCTGTTGTTGTACGCTGTTTTTTTTTGGGATGGTTGTTCTAGGTTGTTGGATCTTATTGTTGGCATTACCAGATTAAAAAGACAAAACACATCCTGAATGGTTGGAATATGGAAGACACATCTGGGATAAATTCGACAAGCAGCTCATAGATGGGAGTCCAGAAAGAGCAATCCGAATTTAACCAAAGTTTTTTGCGGTGATTGCTGGGATTAATATGCTCCAAACACATTCAAAAAAAATCAAATTGAAATGCTTGAACATCTCCGCCACCTGCATCCCCCACGGCTTCCAACTTGGGGATTCGGGATGAAGATGTTGCGAAACTTGGTTTTGCTGTGATACCATGCAGCACTCTTGATTCAAAGGAACCGTGGAACCATTCACTTTTATACTTCAATCATACTTTCGGCAGTGAGATCAAATAGTTCCAGGCTGGAAAGGACCAACTGGATCGGGACAAATGCTGGTGCCTTAGCCTCACACCAGCATCGGGTGTAACCATTGGTTGATGCATTTTCTTGACACAATTCTGTTGCTCAATGCCCTGAAATCGAACCCATTTTAACAAAAAATGTCCAAACATGTTTGGCATTATTGCGTTGAATCAAAATGAAATTATTTGTTTGATGATTGTTTGGATTCGGATAGTTTATATCCAGTAGTTTGATATCCAAAATGTCCTTAGTTCTTTATTGTTTGGTTGTTGATGGTGATAATTAACTAATTATATAAGTGATATTAATATCCACCATAATGCATATCTCGCATGTGCTGGTGACTAATTTTCCCATGATTTTCCATGAGTCCCCCCCCTCCAACCCCCCCAAAGAAAACAACTTAGAAATAAACATGTGATATCATATCACCGAGGCTTTCGACCACTTCTGGCCCAAGTTTCGGTGAAGTTGTTCAAGTCCTTTCGGCTCTTGACCTGGTGGCGCATGGTTTTCGCCCGCGCATGGCATGGCCCCGTGCGAAAATCCTTTCATCCCAGTAACTTTTTGATGAATCATGGTCTATGGTTACTTTCCAGTTACACCCAGTTACGGGATTCATTGAGCAAAGCATACATGATATATAAATATATATTAATATTGTCAGTTGTATTATTATCATTATCATTATTATCATTATCATAATTATTATCATGCTTATTATTTCCATCATTATTATTGTTATTATTTGCATTGTTATTATTATTATTATTGTTATTATTGATATTACTGACTATAATTATCAGTATTATCATTATCATTATCATTATTATGATTATTCTTATCATTATTATTATTATGACTATTCCTATTATTATTATTATCATTATTATTACTATGACTATTACTAATATTATCATCATTATTATTATTATTATCATTACTATGACTATTATTACTATGACTATTATATATTATCATCATTATTAATAATTATTATTATTATCATTATTATTATCATTATCATCATCATTACTATCATCATCATTATTATTGTCATCATTATTATTAATCATCAATATTGTTATTATATGTACATATACATATATGATCATATATGCAGTAATATGTGCCACTTGGTGATTCAACCCCCTGACAAACATCAGCCATCATCCCAACAAAAGGATGAAGTTAAAGCGTTTCACTGGTGTTTGGCCACCAAGCAGTACGGTTTCCTTGCCCATTAACCAAGTTACCATCCCCCAAATTCATAAAGACCCTGCCACAAGTCGGGCTTCGCAGGATGGGTTCTTGGGGAACCCCACATGAAGGGGCTGGGATAGGCTGGGATCTTGGTTGGCACACGATCCCATGGCAGGTCGAACACCACCCAACCATGGCGCCTTCGGCAGGAAGGGGGCTTCAAGTGTGAAGTCTTGGAACTTGTCCTTGGAAGATTTGGTCTGGCCCATGGCAAGGGCAACCCAATGCCATAAACAACTACCATTTGGGGATGGTTTATAGCACCCATAGAAAATGGTGATTTTGGGGATGGTTTATTATTGGATTAAACATATAACATACAAGGTTGAGCTCAGGACTAGCCATCCAACAGGTCCAACAGGAATGGCATGCATATGATCTTGACCTACCACATACACATGCACAACATGCAAGTGCAATTATCATGTCATAAAGAGCACTTATAAATATGCTTAGATAGACATGTAATGACATGTGCAGGTGTATCTGTGTGTGTGTGCGTTGTACGTACATACCATGCCTGGCTCCTCAAGAGCCGCTCCCCAACTTTCATCTTCACCTTCACCCGCACCCCTGCCCCCGTGAGCCATGAAAAAATATACTGGTTGGTTGATAGGTATCTATATGAAATAGGTTGCATTTTGCTTATTATATACAGTAATGTTTCCTGTGTCCTGTGATATCTATAATCAACCCGGCAGGCAAATACCCCACTATGTCATGACAAATCGACCATCAATTTACACCTTTAAATTTACATATGTACAGTATACACATATTTATCAATTTATCCATGCTCTCCTCAACTGTTGGCGGGAAGTAAACAACCATATTTGGTGGTTCAAGCTTCCTACTACACACCGACACACCTCAATCAACAGCTATATTTCCAATTTTTGTTGATGGCTCGGATTCTTAATGACTCAGGTTGCAGCAACAGAGATAATCAGAGCCCAGGTTCCCAGTTAAAGCTCTTGTACCACTGATGTGCTTTGAGATTTCGAACTCCGCCTGAGAGCATTGGAAGTCGATCCGCCGGCTCCTTTTGGCAAATCGCCTTGACGATATCTACCTGGGAAAGACAAAGGACTTGAGGGGCTCTGTTATAAATGATGAACCAAGTGGCTGAAAACACATTATATAACATGATGTAAACATGATGCGAACATTGTGATGATTGCAATATATTGCTAGCGTAATGACATAATTTCAATCATATTCTGGACCGTGTGGAAGATGGATTGATTCCGGGGCTAAAGCTGTCTGACTTGGTCGTGTAGGGTATGAACCAGTGGATTACGCGGGGAAAATCACAGGAAAACACCATCTCGACTCCACTATTCATGGGTTTTCCACAGTCTTCCTTGGATATTGTCGGACCAATTTCTGAGAATGAAAGCCGAAGACGATTCACAAGTAGGAAGAAAAGACATTACAAATGATATCATGTGATTTCCAGATTCTATGCTTCCAGAATCAAACATCGAAAATCGGTTGACAGGTCACCACAATGTTTTCCTAGTGCAGTAAGAGGTGCGCAGGCGGGTGACAACTGCGGAGGGAACTTCACGGCATTGATGCCTTTCAACACCTGGAAAAGGCAAACCCTCCGCTGAGCAAACATGGCTGGATGGGAAATTCCCTATGGATGAAGGTGTTGTGGTTTTAATGGAGAAAGACTTTACAGTATTAAATGATAATTTCCATTGCCATGTTGATTAGCCAAGGGGTGCCCTGCAGCTGTAAGTTAGTTTAAACGTCACTATACATGGGCATATATCTAGCGTAACTCCTACTTAGTACCTACTTATCCCAGTTATAAACCAACTTAGCTATCCAGGGGGCTCCACATGATAGGGGAAACACCCTCGTTCGTACTGAGAATGAAACATGGCAATGGAACACCACCCATTTCGGAATTCCAGAATTCCTATGCAAATGATCATTTAGTTTGGGGATTTCCCAGATTGCGGGAAGGCATTCATCATTGGACCAGTTGTATAAAACCGTCACAGCTTGCAGATATCATCCATGTGTGTTATAACCCTCACCAAACAAATATATGTATATTATATATAGTATATATGCTTGTGTATGGATCGGGCACAACTACAACTGTAAACATCATTAGGAATCAAATAGTAAATACTGTACTATGATACACATCATGATATTACTAAACATCATCATCATTGTGCATTCTATAGGTATAATGACCTACGATGATCCCCAACAAACCAGGTAAGTTACAGTGTAAAAACCCATCATGATAAGTCACAGGTTGCAACTAGCAATCCAAATCTATTTTAGGGAAATAGATCATGATCTCACATAACCTTGTATAATATCATCCAATATCTAACACCATGATATAGGATATGTCAGGTAGGTTGATATAGTTATGGCCCTTTACCAGTTATAAGTCACTTATAACCCCATTCATGGAACTATATGGAAATATAGCTTCATTTATAACCATGGATAACTAATTCTAACTGGCAAAGGGCCTTAACTCTAAGCCACTTGTTTCATCACCCATCAAGAGGTATCCCATGGCCTTGGCATAGATCTGCATGGGGTACGGTGCCTCAAAAGGTGCCGAACCCGTCATGAACTCCTTAGCGCGGCAGGAACTCGTGGTAACCTCCCAGTGAAAATATGGGGGGGCCTATGGGTTTCCATAAATGGGGGTACCCCAAAATGGATAGTTTAAAATGACATCTGCAACTGAAAATATAAAGTTTGAAGTAGCAACTGCCATGTTTGGTTTTTCTGTGAGTTGTTGTGCTGAATTTTCGGAGGTCCTAAAATTGCCAAATACCCGAAATACCTCCCCTCAGCTGAAGCTCTGTCCCATTCGTCCCACAAAAAAATAATGGACCATCTTATCGCATCGTCCAAGCTTCGAAGACGAGCACTCCCAGCATCCACCAATCCACTGCATGGGTGTGGCCAGTGGAGGCAATCACCTCTGGTGCGAAGTAGTCGGGCGTACCACAAGTGGTGTAGGTCTTGCCAATCACGAACTTTGCTAAACCCATGTCCGTCACCTGCAAAGATTTGCTGGCAGGTGACCAGGTCTTTTTTTTCAGGTCATGGCGCTTGGGGACGTTTTCATTTTTGTGGGGGGCCATGAACAAGAGATCCTGGAATCCTGGTTTATTGATTATTGCAATAAGGAGTTATACTTCCGGGTTATTGGGATCATGATGGCCCATAGTAGGGAAACATTTGAATTTGAAAGCCAGCAAATGCGTGGTTTACAATTCGAAGTTGTCACCTCAGTTGACATCTAGTTGCAGCTTGAACACATGCATGGGCAGCTATTGCGACCGATCAAGTTGAAACAAAACAAAACTGGAACACATGACAAACAGGCCTGCCTAAATATGCTGAAATCCTGTCACCATGATAATGATTCATTGCAATAATACAGAGTTATGCTACGTTGTGCTCTTTGGTGAGCACGGATGCATACAGTTAGATATCCTGTCGTGATGCATACCCAATTAAAACGCATGTTTACAGGTTGACTAAGCTTCATCTTGGGATTGAAGCAGTGGAGGTTCATTCAGATTCCTCATTCAAAATCAACTCATGCCTCTTTATTTGTATTCCATCTTCGGTGGCAATATCCCTATCAGGAAGGGCTGGTGGCTGCTCCACATGGCCATAATATGGCATAATATTACCTCGTGATCCCTGTGAACGGGCTGAACTGCCCACAACATGGTCGTCTACCACAAATAGATAACCATCAATGATCTATTAATATCTATTATAAAAGAAACCTGACCGCACCCCCTAGTAACAAAAGCCATGAGGCCCCTTCAGCAAACTCCAAAATCCCTCGACCGAGACGTCACAAAGCTGTGACAGGCTGATTGTGCAACCGTAATTGCACGTAATTGCCGGGTAGGCCCTCGAAACCATCCAATTCTAAAGAACTTTTCAATACTTTACAATCACCAAATCTGACTCTGACTTGAAGGCCACAAACTTGCGTCTTTTCCCTTCTGAACCAACGAACACAACACAACCATCATCAGCCGTGAATCTTCAGCGCTGGCCAGTTTCAACACAAATCATATAAATCATCCATCCTTTCTAGATCCCTAACCAATGAGGGACCAATAATTGGAATGATTGGAATGGCCTTGAGGTGCCCCTTCTCATTCAGCAGCAGGTTCTCCGGCTTCAAATCTCGATAGATGATGTGCCGCTCGTGGAGGTGCTCGAAGGCGCAGACCACCCCCGCAGAGTAGAACTTGGCATGCTTCTCGCTGCCGTAGAAACCTCAGCCAGCGCGTTTTAAGGTGCGCTCCATGTTTGCTGGTTTGGCCCAAAAAAAAACAACCCCCCAAAAATAGAAGATGCTCGTCATTGGGGATCATCATCCCACATATCACAAAGGTGAAAGTGAAAATCAATCACTTTCGGCGAGTGAGCCTAACCAACTGACATTCTATCTCAGATATATTCTGACAATCTATCTGACATTGTACTTGGCATTCTATCTGGAATTCTATTGTCTGGCGGGGCGAGCGCTGGGAGCTCCCGAGCTCGCCATGTTTGGGTCCGGTGAGGCCCAGATAGAGTGGCTGTCTAGAGGCTGGAAGGGAAGCTGGCACTGGCGATGACATGCTGACGAAGAAGCTGGCAAGTAAGTGAGTGAGGGAGTGTCGCGAGATGTCAATCAGTTCAAGTTGCGTGTTATACTGAATTTGATGGGGACATACGCAATGACATGCAAGCACTCACAAACAAAGAAACCAGACCAAACAAATACGGCCACACACACACATGCACACCTACCTCAAATAACCAGCTAGAAACATTAGAAACAACTTGACCCTGCCATTGACTTTGACACCTACAGTATTACAACTGAGGCAAGGAACCTTTCTTCTGGTACATGGAGTACAGCTCTCCTCCAAGCGCTGGTTCCATCAAGAAATAGATGGATTGCTTGCTGTTGTAGGTCTCATAGAGCCTGCTGAAAAGGTGGGAATGTGCCCTAAAATTGTCTGACCCATGAAGATATTACCATCACAGCTGCAAACGGTGCCGACATCCATTGCATTTGCAAGGGCAATGTGTCATCAAGGGAGTTGCCGTGGTAGTTTTGCCACAGGAACTCGTTGGTGGTTTTAAACTGTCCAATCCCCAACTACGTGTCATTCTGAATCAGGGATGGAAAATAGAAAGGACATCACCAGCCAAATCTTCAAATCCCTCTCCGGGCCTGATGATGAAACTCGAGTTTGTCATGAACAGAATGTTCTTCTCCTTGGATGCTCAACACGCTGGCAACCGCTACCGCTACCAATGCTGGATTCACCAGGCATTGTGAAATCGCCCCAAGAAAACTACGGTGGGCTCCTCGGGCGCTACCCAGTTTGAGCAACCCAACTGTTGACAGTTTGATGGTGGTTGAGCCATCTTTACAGAAAAAAGAAAGGTAGAATTTCAGGATCATCACCTTGCTCTTAGTGGTGGAGAAAACATCTATGTGAAACCAAGCCGGCCAATATCTTCAAGTATTGTTTCAAGAAAATATATCTACTTCCTGGTAATCAAACCTAATCAAACTTTGCCATGCAACAAGTGTCCTCCAGGATTTTTTCATTTTCTACTTGTTAAACAGTTTTGTATCGCCGGTGCCTGGTCGGTCAACCCCTGTCGCTTTGGGACCCCGCCACAGCCGCCAAACAAATGCTGCCAGGTCGCTGTAATCACGCTGTCCTGCATTCCGGTCTTCAGAATGAAGCCTTTACTGATGCACTTCATGGCCTAGGCGTAGCTTTGAAGTACCCGAAACGCTGTCATCAAAACGTGGCTGGCTGGAAAATCCTCGAACTGAACGGAGGTTTATAGCTGTGAAAATTATCGAAATAAATGCTGAATTCTCCATTGACGTGTTTGATGACCGGAGAGCAAATTTAAACAACCTATAATGCCTGTAGGGACTGAAGACTCAAGACATTTGGTTGGTGCACCACATGTTTTGACAGGCATTTGATCTATATCTGAACTAGACACTTTGGATCCCTTCAACTTATTGGACGGCTGCAAGGTCGCTGATAAAGGCTTATCACCCCCGTCTCAGCCCGCTGATTTGGGTGTGTCATTTGTGGGAGCCCCTTGCAGTCAAAGAGCTCAAAGCACCAACTAGCTGAAGATGAGATCCTATGAGCAATTACATGAGGCGCTGGTGAATTTTGCTTCCAAGTGCCTGGCCCTGAGAATCTGAAACAAAGAAACCTGAGCCATAAAAAATTCCCCTACCCCATCTCATTATACTAATTGGTTGACAGGTTTCCCTACTATGAGTTGCAAAATCCTCAGTAAATTAGGTGGTATAAGTCCCTGTAGTGACCAATCAACCAGGCTATTTTTGATGGCTCAACTGAAACCTAGGCATTGTCCAATGGACATGCGGGACGCTGTAGCCAGGCCGCAAGAGTGGAACATCAGAATTCGGTTGCATAAAAGTGTGAGCAGCCCAGTTGTCGTTTGATATACCCAGTAAAGTCTAACTAGATATACATATATAGATCCAATCTAATGTAATTATACATAAATGAACCTATCAACGTTCACGCTATCCATAACAATCTCCAAAAGAAACAAACAACTGGTCTAATCTACTACATTCTACTATAATTCGGATTTTACCACATGTTACCATTTTTCGATCCCTTTGGGGGTTGCTTAAAATGGCCAAGGCACGTAGGTTTCCCCGCTGCTCTTGTGCTCCCATAGCTCCACAGCACCGAAACCACCAGCGCCCAGCAAGCCGATTTTGCTGAGATCACTCATTAGGATCCTGGGAGCCCGCGGGCAGCCACAGGGAGGTCAAAAACATGAAGAAACCTTGTTATTTTTTAATGTTTTGGTTAGGTCATAAGAAACCCCTAGGTTTTTAAAAGTGTTTTACTTCGACAAAGTGACAATGCTGATTTAGTTTTGCAACCAGGTTTTTCTTGTTTCGAGGTTGTTTTAGCTGGACAAATGTCATCAAAGAAAGTATTAGAGCTGTGGAAAATAAACTCGGGAAATGACTTGACAAACTTGGGTTTTCATGATTTGAAACAATTCTCTGAACAAACACTAGTGTTTGAAGGTGCTTTTCTTTTCATCGAGCTGTTGTTTTTTCTAGAAAACGGGAGAGCCATCCTTTCATCGAACGTGGCAAAGGATTTCCCCCATGAATGTATTTTTTCCATGATTGTGATACTGAAAAATGTGGATTGATCATTGCAATGTTTGATGCCCGCAGAGATCGGCAAAGTACTTGTTGCATTTATATTGGACTTAACCTAGAAACGCTCGGAAAATCTGATCAATATGAACGGGGACCTGCCAGTACCGGCCAATGCAGACCCAACCTAACGACTCTAAGAACCTCAGCAAGAAAGAACTATGCGGACGGGTCAAACCCTGTACCACTGGTGAACAGCAACATAGCTGTTAAATGGACATCCATCCCCCAAAATGTGGCATAATGATCCATTTCCATCCATTTCCCATATCAGGATCAAAGCATATACCATTTATAGGTGATTTTCCCATTAAAAACCTCCATTTATATGGGATTTCCAATTGCCACGTCTGATTACCGGAGTGTATCAGCAATGAAACCATTCGAGTGATTCTTTTTTCATCATCCCTGGAAAGTCTGAAACAGCACACCCCAGCACCCACGGTGAACCCCCAATGTTTTAGGGCAATTACCTTAGAAACCTTGCCCTTGTCAGTGGTGGTCAGTTGGGGGTCACCTTGGAGGGTTTATCCATGTTTATCCTATTCTATCCCCATAAAACGGTCGGTTACATCCTCATTGACACAGCTCCACCACTGAGTGTTTTTTTTTTTTCATCACAATAGGTAGGCATAGGGGCTTTGTCTACTATGGTCTGAGAAACTCACACAGCTATGGAAATTGGCTCGTTTAGTTCGATGATTTACCTATCAAAATGGTGACTGTCCATACATGTGTTTGGTATACTGGAGCGTAATGTTACCTGTAACAACCGCAACTGAACCTTCAAGTTGGTTTTATACTTGGAAGATCATCGCATGGTCAGTAACCCTCATTACTAAGTCCCCTAGGTGGAAAATCTGCCATTTATCCTTGATTTTCCCATTTAAAACCTCCATAAATAGTGGATTTCCAATATACATCAATATACCAGTAGGATTCTCCCACCTAATAACTTGGTTAAACCTCCCTTGAAACCACAGCGATGCCCAGGCGCTTTGGCTTATGAGGATCGCGTCCCCCATGCATTGCGCCCGCGGGCGGCGCCACCGGGCCTTTGCCTGTGGAACCCGCGTCCTTTCGCGCTAAGATATCCTCCAAAGGTCCCAGCAAAAGGTCAAAGGCCTCCTTATCCAAAGCCTGGGCGAAGCTTGCGAAGCTCGCGCTGAGCGCTATAGCTGAATCTGATTGAATCTGGGGAGATCTTTTTCCAAACTTAAGTCCGAAAGTGGAAATACATGGAAACACTGTGTGTAATTATGTCCTGATACATCCCAGTTTTTGCAGGGCTAGAAGCCAAACCTACTGACTACAAATCGCTAATTCCTCCAAGATCTATCCATTAAATGACCGGTAAATCCAATATATATTAATTTGTTTTATTGGCTATATCAAGTTATATCATGTTATATCATGTCATATCATGTTATATCATCATTTTTCTTGCTTAAATCATCATTTACAAACCACATCTAGCCCCCCAGACCCCCCCCATCTTCCCCCATCCGTTCTCCGGTTCGTCCAAGATTCCAAGGCTTTGGCGTCCTTGGAGGTGACCTTCACCGTCGCGGCGCGCGGCTCGTTGTTCAGCAGCGCGCGTTCACCGAAGTACTGCGCCGTGCCGCGCTCCTGCGAGGCTTGCAATCGGACCTTCTCATCACCGTCCTCGGGCGGGAAAATGGAGGCTTTTTGAGGGGAAAATCACGGGAAGTCACTGGAAACAGGCGGATATTGTAATTGGGAAAATCATCGAAATAAATCATGGAAAATCTTGCAATGTTTGATGACCGGAGAGTATGATGGGAAAATGTGGATCAACAAAGGGTGAATGCTCGGAGATGGATGTTGCTGACACAAAATTTGGGGCTGGCACACTTCGAAGGTGATTTCTGAAACCCGTTTGTTGTTTGGTTCGCTAGTATAGGTGGGGTGGGGTATACGGTATGCCACCCACTCTCTCCCTCTCTCTCTCTCTCAGGGAGATCAGAAGGAGTTTTTGTCAATGTCAGTGCTAAACCCATTGGAAGCAACTGCAAGACGGTCAAGTTTGGGCATCACAATGTATTGTATAAAATAATCCTTTTCTCTTCCTCCATTAAAATAGTTGCATAAATTACAATAAATCACATAAACCTCAAGCAACAACCTATCAACCAACCCACTATACCAAGGTTTACCCAAAGTAGCTGAAGACACGTGGGGCGGATTCAAACCATCACCCCAATGCTTGATAGTTTGAAGAGGTTGGCCATCCATGGAGTGCGAACATCACGGTTGTTGAGGTTGGTGGTTGATGATGCAAATCCAATCAAACCACCGGATATCAGTGTGGATAGTTGTGGCACTACATCAAGTGAAGGAGGCTTTTTAATCATGTAATGCATCAGAGAAGTTGTTTCCCACCAGCTGAAGCAGAATACCATCCACCAAGGTTCGATAGACACAGCCACTTCACCCTCGAAGAGGATGTAGAAAGTGGTCCCGGGATTGCCCTGTTGGATGATCACCTTCCGCCACTCTGACCGCTGATAACCATGATGATTTGAAACGATGAAACTCACCCCTCAATACATGGTGCATCACCCCTGTCGAAAAAAAACATGTCTGTTTTGTCTGACTTTCAAGGCGGTTCCGCGGATTCCGCTGAATCCTGCAGAAGCTTGGCTGCTTGGGCACCTCGTTTTTGGAAAAATGAACCTCCATGAGCGCCCTTGCCACTTGTTGCTTCTCCGCAGCTAGCAAGCCTCGGCAGGTTTTTGCTTTGGTAATATACTGCAGAGACATGACTGCCCAGGATGTCTGAGGGTGAATTGACATCCATGATGGTCCAACTGAAAGAGTCAATATAGTAAAAGTCATCCAAACATGGAATGTACTGTGCCCATTTCAGGGTGAACATGCATTGCATCATATTACATCATATCATATTACATCATATCACATCCATTCTTGGTATGTCCCTTCCAAAGCACAATTATCAGGCGCCTACATGGATTTGGTTCAAACATGCCTACACAGGGCAAAATAATACATACGAAATGACAACATTTACATCATTTGTCACAACTTGATGCATCAACATCAACTCCGGATAGGATCTTGATTGAAACTTTGAAAACCATGCGAAGTGGTTCCAGTTGGCTCCCTTAGAGAAATAACACCACATGAGCAAATCCATGGGCATCCCCTCGTTTCCCAAGTGACTGCTGAGGATTTCGACCCGGTTGAGATACTTCACGTACCTCGGGAGCGTTCCGATTATTTTTTTGGGCTGTGAAAAAAGCGCCAAAAAAAGAGAGATCCGGGAGCCGTTGCGGCAAAGAGGTGAGGGGATATACCATGATACACCATGATACATGTATATATCTATATGTTTATAGTTAAATATAATTAAATATAAATAATAATACAATTATAATCCATGTTGGTATATCATAAATAGGTCGAAGTCACATAGATGTGAAAAACGGACCAACATGAATGTAGAGGATGCTCTGAACCATGTTTTGTTTCTCTGCATGGTTTTCCACATCTTTTTCAGTTTACCCTGAGTTACTTATACAACCAACAAGAATGGATTGCTCAAGGACGATAATTGGATAATTCATGGATATTTGAATAAAACATTCACAGTTTACTAAGAATGGGGGGGTATAAAACAATCGCAAATTGTAGGTTTCTTGTTGGGTTTGCCACATTAGTTGGAACGCTCCAGGCTTAAAGAAATGAAACATCAAATTAGTTCAAATCATAGATCATTTCCGAGACTTGTGTCTATTTTCAATAACTTGAAACACCAGGAAACTGGTTCATGCAAATCGCATGCGATCATCAAGCAGGTGGGACACCAAAGTAATCATCCCAACTAAGGGTGGAAGGTGAGACCGCAGTATGAGAACCAGCCATGTTGGTGACGATGGTTGGTCATATCAAATTCCCCTAGCGTTGGAAAGGTAAAATATAACTGTACGTTAGATTCCCATTTTCTGTGCTTAGAGATCATACATCATACATCATTTATCCTTGGAAACCACCAGCCAATTTTTCATCTCGGTATATATCTTTTTGACATCTTCCATTTCTCTGTGCACTGTAGCCAGCCTATGTCATCCAACAATTTGAACACCAGCAGCCAGCCTTTATGGCCAGTCTTACATCGAACAATTGAATGTCATTGGATTGGTTTCCAGGAAAATTTGCAGGAAACCCCTATAATTTTGGTAAAGCAACATTTAAAAAACAACAAAAACATGTCTTGAAGGATTATATAGGATTATACCACCCAGGAGCACGTATGGTAAAATTGGGCATGCTTTTCGATGGCTTTAACCACATTACTCACATTACCAACTGCCTATATTTGAATATTTGAATTTTCAGTTCAGACTTTCCCATAAAAATGGCACGATTCCCGATTGGTGAGGCCAGTGGGGCTGCAAACGAAACTGCTGAACCCATCATTTTCATTGATTTTCCATGATTTTCCGATGGAAAGAAATGATCACTCGCAGCATGTTGCCAATTTTGCCAAATCCCGTCCCCTTTCAACAAAGCCAGATTTTCACCTTGATTGTAGCTCCGAAAAACCTCGACTGGTTGTTGGGAAAATAGATACAAACAAAGCATCATAGCTCCGTTCACAGCTCCCTCCATTCACCACAACATGAGTGGCTCTTGGATCTTTTCCTCGGACACTTTCATCAAGATTTCCTCGCTGAAGGGCGACGCCAGCCGACCCGCGGGCATGTTTTCCGTTGGGAACGCCATGTATGGGTCCCAAATGGCACCGATTTTTTGATAACTAAAACCCCTTTTCCAGAAAAACTTGAGGATTAGCAAGTGAATTGAATTGGGCACCTTATTTTCAAACAAACTCATTCAAGGAATTTGCTGCATTGTGACTGGTTGGTGGTTTCAAGGCCCGCAAACTCCTGGTCAAATTTAACAAATGCAAAGCAAAACAACGCGGTGAGTGTCAGGTGAGGCCACAACAACCAAATAAACGACTCGACTTGAAACCATGAAGTCAGGACTCTGCTTATCAAACACAATAATTAAGGAATATTAAGGAAACTCACCAACAAACCGTCCCCACTCTTACCATAAGCTGGCTATGACACATGCTCAAATGGTAGGTTTAGGGCATAAATCGGATGGGTGAATCCCACACTACAAGGTTTCAACAATCAACTTGCAAATTTCACATGATTCAACCACCACCACCTAAAGGTGACTCCCCAATCGTGGTTGGTGCTTGAGAAGCACTTCTGATGGGATTCACCAGGACTGGGTCACTGGGATTACCATCCCAAAATAGGGGCCCAAAAACCAACCCCAATTTGGTATGTACTATGTACATTGTTGGGTTTAGCACACTAAGTTTCAGCACATGTCTAACAAGTAATTCTTTGCGCGAGTCAATTCGCACAAATGCTCGACGTTCACCCATTCAAAGTGATCTCTTTGACATGTATGTATGGTTTGAGGTCAATTTTTGAATTGGTCGCTGACTGAACCATACTGAACCCCAGTTTGGGTCACGTTGACTCTGCCAACGCTCCTTGAAGTTCTTCCGGTCAATGACCCACACGGAACTCTTCTCTTTGGCCACCACCGTGGCTGCGCGGGGCACCAGGTACAACAGCGCCAACTCTCCGAAGCTTCCGCCGGCCGTGACGGTCTGCACCAGCTTGCGAGTCTTGTCCTCGGAGGCACCAATCTTGGTTGATGGGGGGTTGAATGAGGATTATATACCCAGTAAAATGATCTACAAATGACAAATAGTGTTTTTTTTGAAACATCTATATATGAATATTTGATGGGATATGACTTACCAACAGGATGGAAACCATTTAAGGGTCTCTCCGAAAATGGGGGATGGCCCCAACTGTTTCTTGTTTCTTTTTTAGGTATAGGCAAAAAGGCCCTGGCTGTCTGCTCAGCTCCTTTCAAAGCCAGGGATAAGTTGGAAATGGTGGGCAGTTCTCCCGTCAAAAGATCTAGTGCTGGAAGGGGTGCATCAGAGCTTAAGAGATGAATATTGGAGGGGCAACCCCCAGAGTCCATGCGCGGGCCTCATGAAGTTAGGAGCATACAGCAAACATTAGCATGCGCAACGTTTCGCTGTGTTTCTCGTCTATCTTGGAAGTCTGTACATTTAAGTCCATTTCAGCCGATCTGATTGACTTGCAAAAGTCATGAAACTGAACAAATTCAAGTCTTCAAGGTTTCCCAAAGAACAAGGGTCATGCGAGCGAATCAAGCTGAGAACTACAGCAAACCACCCAAACATCCACATCATGTGATGTGCCTGCAACCAACATGTGCCCCAAACATGGCCTAAATGGGTTTGTCTGAAAGAAGTGTGTGAAATCCAATAGTTCATCATTATAAGCCCTATATTAAATTGGATTCCAGTTTTTTCCCCTCCGTTTGGGGTATATCTCATTTTCACACCTCAAAGTAGGGAAACAAACACAGCACCGTGGAGCCTATGGGAAGGCTGAGGGCCCCGACCGCTTTCTTCGCGTCGGTCACAAAGATTTCAAAGGTGCCGGATTGGCCTCAGGGGGTTGGTTACCCTCTGGTAACATTGCTATGGAAAATCACCATGTTTAATCTCTGGTTAAATCAAATATAACTGGCAATTTTCAATATCCATGTTAAATTACCAGAGGGAATTTGGAGAATCAAATCACCCCACCTACAAGTCGGAACTGGTTAGTAAGAGGGGTTGTAAACCCCCTTATAAATGGGACAATGCTAGTTCGGGGGACTTGCTTCTAGTCATGGAAAGTTCATGAAAGTCCTGAGTCTTTATAGAGAATCCCCATGAAATATTGGCTTATGTGACACGGTAGCTCCGCTTTAGGATCCTGAAATTCCCATTGACCATCGAAAGTTTCGCCTTTATTTTCCATCTACAAAGGAAAAAAAGCTGAACATGAAAGCATATAGATACTATCCAGTCGAACGACTTAGCTGGTGATTCAGATCAAGTTGTCCAAGGACGCAGGCAAAGACCCCAATCAACATATTTGTATGCAACATGCATACAACTTTACAAAAAGCGGGAGGCTGGGGATGAGAAAATTGTACTGTTTCTGATGGTGATATTATGGTGATGATGATTGGTGCTCCTGGCTGTGTGCTATGACTAAACAAAAACACGGATGCCAAAGCAACGAAATTGTCAACAACTATTTGCACCGCAAAATCGAAGGGGAAACAATTTTCTGCCTGTCTTGAAGGCATGTCTCTTTCGTTGGATGCACACCTCCGAAAGTGCAAAATCAACTCACCCGAACCAAAAAATGGAGGTGTAGGATGACTCTGCACTCTTAGTCATATTGGGAAATGCATACCAACATCCAACAACTATACAGCAACAACCACAAATCTGAGCGCGACCTGTTGCTGCTTGCCCAGTGGCAAATGTAGAAGTAGTCCGCAATGAGGTCACCCTCTGCAATAATTTCATGACCTTAGCTCTGCTCCTCTCATCCCATGCATGATGAAAGCTACAACAAATCACCGGCTGACATCTTCCACTCCTGGTGCAAACCAGGTTCAAAATTCTGATACTGACAATGGTGACATATGGCATAGGGTAAGGAGGAGTAGCCTCTCTTCAACTTTCAAGGTAAGGCTCCGCTCGGAACTTCTTCCTTCCAAGCAATGTCAATGATCTGCTTCACTCCTTCAGTTCTGTGGCTGAGGAAGCACAACAGGACTGTGGTTTCAACCCATCACAAAGTCATTGGCAATATGGGTCCTTTGGGATTTTGATCTCAATTACAAGTAAAAACCACCAACAAGAACATCCGTTTGGAGATATATCATATGACCCATTTCTGTATCAGTTTCTGTACTCATACCATGATCAAGCTGCCGTGGCTCTTGCTTAACATGTTTATGTGCAGTCTGATTTCAGTCTGGACTCATGTTCTAAAAAAATCACGATATTTTGTCAATGATATTAATGCATGTATATATATATATATGTGTGTGTGTGTGTGCTGTTTAGCTGCAAAACAAATTAAAAATGTTTGTGTTCATAGTTGTCCTTATTCCCAAAACAAGAGGGATCAATAAGAACAGTCGACACATGCTTCAGTGAAACCTCCCTTGAGTCCAAAAACTGAGTCAAACGTAAAATAAGTCATTCTTAAAAATCTTAAAACTATATATCCAGCCCACATCCCCGATTGGTTCTGTTAAAAACATGGTGAGATGCGAGATGACGTAAAGCGCAATCCTTGCTTCCGAGGCACTGATTTCATCCAACTTCACCATGGTCTGTATGTTCTCGTTCTTCTTAAGCGCCCGTTCCTTGGGGTTCTACTGGGGTTCTTCTTCAAGCGTTTTTTCTTTCTGCCACATGAGCCCAAACACATCCTAGCTATAGGATCATCAGTAAACACATGCATGACGAAGTAAATGCGCATATACTTATATATTACACATATATATATATATTATAGACAGTATAGATAAGCAATAAACTGGAACTGTGAATACCAACTATCTATACCACTCTAGATCCAAGTTTCTTGTGCATTTATGTGTCAAAAAAACATCCTATCGTATCCCATCCACATCAGGGCCCCCAGCATTCCCGTTCCAACCGGGGGGTTCCTGCGGCCCAGACCGGCCCAGGGTCCATGAGCTGCCGTTCTTCATTCGTCTTCTTCGACGGCGGCTTCACCACCAGTTCTCGCTTGCCGCCACCGCCGACGGCCTTGCGGTTGGCAAACTGGATCTTCTCGTTCAAGCCCATCTCCTACCGGACCCGACAGCTGAGCTTTCCAATCTTTCCATGCGAAATTTGGGTAAAAAAATATTCCATATATGGATCCAAGTCTCTCCTGAAAAAGTCTTTGGATCCAAAGGAATTCCACCGCATGTGAACCAAGGTTTTTTCGCCGTCCTGGAACTTCTCCTGGGTAATTTTCAACGTCTTGATCTCCGTCAAGGCCTTAATGGTGGCCGAGCGCGGCTCGTTGCGCAACAAGGCGTTTTCGCCGAAGTAGTCGCCCTGTTTCAGGGTGGCCACCTTCTTCCTGGGATTGCGGCAAGGTGGTGGTCGGCGGTTTGGGGACAAAAACATTAAAAAAGGGACCAACAAAATTGGAAAAACATGGAAAAACATGATTTGTAATTTGTAATATGCTTTCTATACGGTTTTTCTATGCTTTCATATGGTTTTGTATAGTATAGTTTTATAGCAGGATAACTGTGAATCTACCGTCTAACTCAGATTGGCAGTGGCGGGGATGGGGAAAGTGGTGATGAACCTGGGATTTCAAACCAGGCCCACTCATGGGCCCCATACTACCACATTATGTCGTGGGGTACCAGCAAACAAAAAACATGCTGGATGGAAATGTTGACTGGAACCTCTAGGAGGCGGGAAGAACCAGCCCTCAGTCTCAAAGCCCGCCAGAATCTCCAGCATGTCATACCATGCCATGCCTAGACCGAAATGCTCCCAAGAAATACCGTATCTCAGTATGTCTCAGTCTTACGCAGTCAGCAGCCAAGGATCTGGCTACCTCCATCCGTCACCAAGACTTCCGCCTCACCGCTTTGTATGATGAAAAATTCCCTGCCGACATCACCTTGGGTGATGATCGTCTGCCCTGACCTCGGTGAGTGCGGCTGATGTTGATGGTATCACCATGATGACAACGTCCATAAGTAAGTTGGGATATACCCCCTGTAGCTATGGTTAAGTTTAATGTTATTTACCCGCTTACAACTGGAACTGCAAGTCGGAATGTGTTCAAAATGATTCACTCATCTGAATTGTTTCACTCACATTTTGGGAGGTGTGCATTGATATTACTATTCCATGATCTTCTCATATCCTTTTGCTCATCCTTGGGTTTAGTCCGCCATGGGTTTCATGGCCACACCTGAGCCCACAAATCCTGACCAACCCCCGAGGTTCCCTCCACTGGCTGTTGGTTTCACCCGGGTCATCCCGTTTGGATAGGAATTAACATTCAAACTGTCACAAAAGCCAAACAGTTCTTGCTTCAATCCCAGCCATTTTTGATGGCTAGATCCACTGCCTTGTTTTGTGTACTTACAGTAATTCTCCCGGTGACGTGAGTGAATCCTCTTATGTTGCTCAAAACAAATGCGAAGTGTTGCGGGTTGAACCAGCAAAACTCTTATTTGAAAACTTTGGGTTAAATTCAAATCATTATCTATTCAATTGTATTATTGGATTGGTTTCGGGGACAATTTACAGGAACCCTCACATTTGATGGGAGTTTAGCCAGAGGCTCCTGAAGATTGTCCATTCAACTCATGATTAAGCCGATTTGTTCTTTACACTTTGGAGATCTTATCAAACTTGTACTTGGAATGACTTTCACTCGTTTCAAACTTGGACTTGGAAAGACTTGGAGTAAATCAAAACAAAAATTGAACCAGATTAGTTGCATTTAGGTGCCTTTTGGGCATGGTATCCCAAAAATGAGGCACTTCAATATCCTATGGTCTTGTCAATTTCATCCTCATTTTCCTCCACTAAAACTTGCCGTTCGGTGCTTAAAAAAACTCGCCGCATCCCAAGGCTTCAGCGAGGCTGAATGGGTGGGTCTATAAATGGGAAATTGCTGAAACTATCACAGTCATGGTCATCAAAAAACTCGGGAAAATGATTGCGCTAACTGTTGTGTTCTCCCCCTGCCATCTGATAATATTTTAATCAAACATGTCAGGAAATGCCTACTTAAACATAATCCCAAGAGTCTAGTTGTCCCCATTATCTATATATATATAATTATATATACATGTATCTATAACAGTCGTAACTGCAGTAACATCAATATCATATATAAATACAACAATAAGGAAGAACAAATAGGAATACAAACAATAACGCTATAATAATAAGACTATATATCTATTTAGTTCGCGGATCTCCCAGTCTCAGCCTTCATGATGATGTTCTATGACAGTTTCAAATGTATGACTTCCAGATTTTCTGATTATAAAACATCCGTTTTCTGATGATACACCTGCGATTTCGTTCGGGGATTTCCACCCGAGGAACCGAAAGCCCTGATTCACACAGGCCGCAGCCAGGATTGGATGCTGATCCTTGGGAAGCCTGGCGAGGAGCCAACGGGAAACTCGTCGGAGAGAAATCACCAAGCAGGAAATGGAGGTTGAATGATGAGAAATGGAGGTTTGTATAATGATGGACATGACGAGGTCTATTGATGTCTATTGAAGTTTCATTGGAGTTTCATGGGGTTTAATGATAATGAATGACAATGAAGTTTCATCAGGGGCAAGAGAAATGGCTATTTCTGAAACTGGAGGATTCCAAGTAATCATCCAAGTGTGTGGTACTTTCCACTACGGAAACCCATGGTTGTTTTTGGGGACCCCCATTTCACGAAACATCTCGATTGCGGCTTCATCATACAAAAACATGTGATAGACAACATGGGATGTGATTGGGATAAATAATATTTTTTTCATGTACTGTACCCAAACATGGGGGACCGAGCAAACAAATGGATTTGACCAGCCACGACTATCATGTCATCATCAATCAAACATGAGATTTGACAAGAATCAAGCGAACTGAATCACGCAAATATTTTGAATATTTTTGATACGAGAATGATCGGCAAGAAAACGGGTGACCCACAGAAGGGCATTGAAGGAAACTCACAGAATCATGAAGAAGCCAACATGATAACATCAACCCACACTTGGGGAAAGAAATGAAAAGAATCAAGATTAGAGTCATTCCAAACTTCCGATGTCACTAGAGGTCATGGCTTTCCCAGGCCCCAGTTTCTTTCTTCCGCATCCATCCCTTCGCCCTCGAGGGGATCCACGCGTCGCCTCATGAAGAGTGGAACTTGCGAGAGGAAGGACATGGTTGCCTCCGCGGACAGCTGCGACGTTGCTTGTGGCAACTAGTCTGTAGGTATATTATATCACATATAATACAAAATGCATCTGCATAGGATATAAAACATATTAAAACATAATGAAACATAATATGTGTCCATATTTGTCCCACATGAAATATTCCAGCAATCGAAGTGGCAACTTGTGCAACAGAAACTGTGCCATTCTATGACTTGTAAGTTTCTCACAACTCGCATGAATGGTGTTGTTTCCCCACAGGAGGCACCTAACGCCGCTAAGAGTTGGACCCCGGGCACTTTGCGCACCTGGTATTGTTTGTTCTCCTCCTTGGCTTGTTGTTTGTCATGGGCTTGACCGCCGCCCTTGTTTTCCTTCGCAGTGCTCTGGCCGCTTTGCCCGCACCCCATGGCGGCGAGGAAACAGCGGCGAAACCCAAGCTGTGGAGAAGTGCATCTGGAGCCAAGATCGGGCTGGTGCTCTTGGGGAAAAAAAAGTAGGTTTTCCAATGTTCTCCACTAGAATCACTAGAACTAGAGTACCTACTGTATACATCACGCATGG
This sequence comes from Symbiodinium sp. clade C Y103, assembly GCA_003297045.1. Classification (NCBI taxonomy): domain Eukaryota; class Dinophyceae; order Suessiales; family Symbiodiniaceae; genus Cladocopium; species Cladocopium sp. clade C. Next base: position 7,353 of record BGPT01001841.1, on the reverse strand, counting down.
CAGGTTGAAGAACCCGAATTGTTGCAATGGGTCAAGTTGCAGCTCTCAATTCGATGTGAAACATGGAAACTATTATCTGGGAAACAACAGGTTCACATCAAGAGAGCCGAGCTCATGAAGCCGACTGTAGTAGGTCCAAGGCACCAAAATTGGAGTGTTTGCGGTGCAGGGGCATCAAGTGACCCAGTGAGTTCCGTGAGACTTTCGACACTTTGGAGCCTGTGCGATCCTGGCCGAGCTTAAGTTGCGTGGGTTTGTCCAGAAATAGGGCACCCCAAAAATCCAAAGGTTGACATATCATTTCGCCCATTGAAATGGCCATCAATTAGATTGAAATTGGGGTATAACAAACTTCTGGATAATCTGGGTGATGTAAGCGTAGCCGCACTGTATCCCTGCAGAATATCCAACATCTTATTGCCACTGTAAACTCGGCAACACTAGATATAGTATCTGCAGCAATCCCCAGAATTCATGGGGACCATCATCAACAAAAACCGGCCGAAACTCGACGAAACCTGACCTGAAACCAAGCGGCATCCACAAAATCCTCGTGCAATCATCCCAGGGAACGTCCCAATAGCCGCATGGATCAATTCATTGGGCACTAGAATGGATGGAGTAGAAAACCATCAGCCATGACCAGCCCATGGCTGCCCATGGGTCTCTAAGCCATTTGCCCCTATGAAATCGTCGACCTTTGAAGCCACCAGCCGTTGAATCCCGTATCGTCCCATGGCAATGAACAAGACATTGAAATCCCATCATTTCATTCCATATCTCCACTCATATCCCATTGTTTTTTTCCAAATTCGCTGGGATATCATATATCCCATTTTTTGTTGACTCTCTAAACCTTCTGGATGATATCTGTTCACCCTCTGTCTTGTTAAAACTTATTAAACGACAACTTGTTCTTGCTAAGTCCCCATTCTTAGGTGACATCCACATCTTGATAGTTAATTATATGAACCTATATGAACCATCACTTTTTGACTGTGAATTCCAAAGTTTGATAACTCAATCATCATATACATCATATTTGATATACTTAAATTTTCCGGGCGAACATCATCCAGCTCCCCCACAGAAAAACCGTCCTCCGGAGCACGGCTGTCGGGCACCTGGCTTGATACAGTAGTTTTTTTTTTTTTTCGTTGGGACTATATATATATAATAAATCTATATCCAGTGCAGTGGAGTACAAATTATGATAGAGTTCACTTGGATCAACAGATTTTGGGCAAGACACAACTATAAATGAATTTTAATCCACCGAGCAGCTTAGTGCTCTCGATGGCCAGTGCCAGGCATGCTTATTCCATCTTGTTCCACAAACACTTTTGCGTACAATCCGGAAATTCAAGCTGGAACATGCTGGTCCCCGTAAATAAAGGGCCAAATCAATCCAAATTATGCCACGTCCATTGTGCAGAACATCTGTCAATGTGTATTTCAAAGTATTTTGAGTGATTTTGGCGTCACGTCAAATTTGGGAAGGTTTCCCTTTGACATCCTTTTACCACTACGGGTCGCGCGCGAAAAACGGTTGGAGAAGGTTGGCTTGAACGGGCGTCTGGTCAACGCCAAAAGCTGCCAACAAAAGACGGGGAGATGCTGTTGATGGAGGATTGGTTCACCACCAGCCCGACATGAATCCTCGAATCAACGGTGATTAATGCTGGTTGACGACGGTTAATAATATAGGTATAGTAATAGTTAAAAAATTGGAATAACCAGCTACCAATATTTCTTACAACACTGATCTTTCCTTCCGTGCGTAAGATAATGCTTCACTGGTGCGGTAAACCCAATGATCAATGTTGAAAGGTTTCAGGCGCAAAGCCCATATGGTACATGTAAATAGGGCGTCCTGATTAGTTTATCACATTGTCCTCCATCAGCAGAAAGAATTGATTCTGCACATTGGACGAAGAAGTGAGACCAACCTTCCATGGATGCCACTGATGTCTTTTGCCACAAGCAAACATGGCTTGCTGAATTTGTTTCCCACCTCTTTCGATTATTTCCCTTTGTAAAGCCTCCGATTTGCTTTTAGGGGATTTCCCAACCATGCTTGATTACCAAAGGGTGATGGCGGCCAAAAAACTCTTTCTACGTAGATGCCTTTTCAGAGTCAACATGGTGGCATCCCAGCGTTCCAAGCCCATGAAAAATCCAGCGGGATCTATCTGAAAATGGAGGGTGCCCCTGAAAATTGTTAGTTTTTTTGGGAAAACTGGTGATAAGCCATCAAATTTGATCAAATTTGGGGTGGGAGTACCTCATGTTCAGACAAACTCCGTGAGCTCTTGAACAATGGAAGGTCTTAACATCGACCTGTGCCATGCATCATGCAGCAGCTGAGAGGTACCGCCGTGCCATCCCTCTCTGTCACCCCATGGCCATGGTCCCCTTGGTTTGGGGTACCGTAGTCATGCTGACAATTGGAAGGGGTGGCTCTCGTTAAAACCATCTACAATGGACCTTGAGGACCTGATACAGTACTCATGTTTGAAGGGCGGAAACCATCCAGCTCAGCTGGATCCGAAAAACATGCTGAATATCACGTTCCGTTTTTTTCGCTTTCTTCATCAGTTCCGAGGTAAAATGGCCCTGAAAGGGCCAACATAAATACTTGCCGGTGGTTCCAAGTTCCGACAATCCAGCCTTTAATTGCCAGTCAGATTGCGTCAATTGAATGTCGACATGTTATCCTCAATCGCTGCATATTCTACATAGAACGCTCATCTCCTTGTCAACAGGCCTGAAAGACTGCATGAAACCACCATTGTGAGGAACTGAGGAACTCTCACATCCTTTGTGATGCAATTCACCTCTCACCACTGACGTCAGTCGCTAATCTAACACGGACATCCACTAGAGATCACAGGATGTTGCCTCTGCTACTCATGGCCCTATACATCCCAAAATGTTCTCTTTACCATGTTTACATCTTTTTACAGCAGATCTACAATATATATATATATATATCAACATGATGCAGTGGTTTTTATACGTGCATGGATCGCGTTCACCGCTGACAGGTGATCCGGCTTCCAGGTGAGATTTCTGGTAGCCTCCGGATGCCTTCCGTAGATGAGGATACGGAAAAGTAATCATTTCAGTTCGGAATCGTTGGGACATAATCTATACATCTATACCACTACCAAAATCACACCAAAACAAAGGTCCTCTATGAAACGCGTTTTTTTAAACAAATTGTGGATCACTTCTGGATTTCTGCATCATCTCCATGGGTTTCCATGGCTCAGATCAGCCCCAGCTCCAGCGACGCATCCAAGCCACGGAAGGCCTTCATTCCGCGGCGCGGGGCCGCCTCGGCTTCACCTGGGGAATGGGGCTGGGATGATTATGAACATGGTAACCATATAGGTCATGAAAGCCCATGAAACCTGCGTAAACAGCAGTAAGTCATTTTTTGAGCTGAATCAGCTGAGTTTGGGTCTTTTTTTCTTTTTCTGCATATGTTCAAAAATATGTTCTGATATGTTTTAGGGTTTTGGTTTTAAGATTCAATGTGCATATAAGATTATATAAGCTTTGGATTGAAATTTTGGAAATTGAATGTGTAGTGTTGAAGTGCTTTCGTTCAAGGTTGTGGTTTGCTATGGTTGGGTGATTTCTTGCTAAGTTGGACATAAAAAGGAGTTCCACATCTAGTGCAGCTTTTGAACCACCTACATAGTCTTTCTTCGTCAAACATGTTGAGAAATTCAATATTTAGGAAGTTGGTTGAAGACTGTTTCCCTACTATGGATTAGTTCATAATCCCCAATCTGCCAGTGAATATGAAATTCCTTATTTCATAACCAGTCAACCGAGCCATAGCCACACCTGTGAAGTGCCGTAAGAGTCGGCACAGCTTGGCATCCAAATGTTTCCTGAAGCACGGAAGTGACGAAGGAAGCAACTACTGTAACTACCCTTAACTATACTTAATTTCTCAGTTTTGCAAATGATTTATTGTGATTCACCTCTATATATTAATATATATATATATATATTGGACAAGGTGATTTGCCATAGCTATGTTCAATAAGCAAAGGGTATCTTTTGGGCATTTGGGGATGATTCATCATTTTCTTTACATAGAATCTTGGTCAATTCAAACCCTTGAGGAAAAAATCACAGGAAAAACCTATGGCTGTAGATGTTAGTAATAAAGTACAGCAACAAACATGGTTTCCTGATGGTTTCTGTCGTAGGTCTTTCCTTGAACCAACCCAATTAATCGAAAGTGTCATGCCTGGCTGCCTGAAGCCAGATTCCTTTGGTCTCTCTTCTTTTCAACACACCTAAATGTAGCGAGGTTGAATTGGAATAACGAACAGGTACACCAAGACTACCCTCTGGTTATATAACATAGCCATGGAAAATGGCTAATTTTGGATGATTTTCCCATTAAACCATCCATTTATAGGGGATTCTCCATGGCTAACCACGATTCTTGGCTGGACAACAAGCATGCAACCTATCTGCCAAGGGTCATCTCTGCATGTAAGGCCACTTGGTCAATGGCTCGCGCTGGCCCGCGACAACGCATGATGCCTTGAATAAACCTCAGTGGTCTTGAAGGAGGGGTACCCTGGATTGTTACTGACCTGGCAATGAAATATCACTCAGTTGTAGCAAAAAAGGTACGGTAGATCATCCGATTTTCTGTTAATTTTGCATTGCCACGTCTGTGGATTGAAGGACAAATCACAGAGACGTGCTGGGGAATGAATCAGCATGCGGAGTCCTTCAGGCAAATTTGGAAATGGATATCTTCAAAGTTGTCCTTTGCAACAAATTGGCAACGAGTTTCCATCGGTGTGAGATCCATCATATCCTATGTTATCTTTCTATTTTTGCTCTATCTGGTCTCACTTTGTGCCATCTAGCCCATCTCATTATTCATTTTCTCATTATACTCTTGTATCATATCTATTCCAATCTATTTTCAGAAAGAAAGTGCCTTGCTGTCATTCGATCTGGGTAGATCGTTATCATAATTACCATCCGGCAATCAAACATAGCAATCGAAAACCCGTTAGCTTCGATTATTTTGCAATTTTTAAGTGAGAAAACCTCGATGTAGTTTGGGGATGTTCCAGCCAAACACGTTTGATAGTTTACCGCAGGGTCTATGAGGAAGAACCATAGTAACAATGAATGGTTGGTAAGGTAAGTTATGGATAACATAGATCATTGTATATCATTGTATGCATGAATTATCTTATTGCAGTATATCACTTTATATCCCCATGAAATCACATCTTCTCCCCAAGAAAGACATCATCTTTGGTGACCTCCGACCAGGCCCCGGCGGCCAAAATCGGCCAAAGCGCTCATCTAAAGTCACTTCCCCATCTCCTTGATCTAACAAACGGAACAAGGCGCTGCCTGGACAGCGAGGGGAGAAAAAAGGGGATTCAAGTAGCGAAATTGTGGGGATAACAAATTATATGGAAGATGTGTTGTATTGAAATAGGATATATCCGTGTATATTCCTTGGCCCTTTTGATAGGAAAATCATCATCAAAAAGTCATCAGCCAGGGGATTTAGAGGTGGTATTTCCACACAAACCCAACTCAGAAACCGCCACCGGAAGAGGATCCCAAATCTCAAGCAGTACTGAAAGCATGGCTTTGCCTGAGGCTTGAGAAAAGGAATACATAACGAGAGTCAAAAAGAGCGGAACATCCTTGTCTGGTCAATCACCAAAAATAGCAACACAGTAGATATGGCTTCTTTCCAATGCATCCCAATCTTGCTGGTGGATGATGGAATCAACCGAACAGTCAATACATGTTAAACCACGTACTGTTAAGTATGATGTATAGTAGGCAATAAAACATGCAGTGCAGGTGAATCTGCGAAAACCACAACTGCCGCAGACCTTTTGCCAAAATGATCCAAAATGAAATCAAAGCCCTGGGCCTTGACAGAGGAGACCGGGACTAGGAGAATCATCAAACTTAGTAACTGATTAGCATCCATAGTTAGAGCTTGTCATCCTTTGATGTGCGGAATCGACTAGTAACCAGTTACGATTCGTGTGATGGTCCTTCCAAGTTCTGAACTTGATCCCTGAGGTTTCTGAGGTCGTCTTGAAAGGTGGACCCTCCCCCCACTTTTTGGAGGCGCGCCTTCATTCACGTCCAAGTCGAGGGTTTGAAAATAGGCTTGGCACTTTGGATTTGCCAACACACCGCTCAGGACCTTTTCAGTGATGATGCCATCTTCTGACTCCTCGCTGACAAATCGCAAAATGAAACGTCGGGAAACACAGAATTTGTATGGTTTTGTTATGTCTGTGTGGGATTTTTTGGTTTCAGCAACCAATCTTAGGGTCTTAGGGGAGTTACTAAGGTATAAAGGGATCAATCCTTCTGGCTGTCCCAACAACCAGAACCTTGATCAAAATACTACTTCCAACAAACATCGACGTCAAAAGAAATTGACTAAGCCCCCAAATCCTGAGATCACTGAACTTCAATCTGTCTAGGAGTTTCTGGGTGAACCAATGGAAGAAAACAGAGTCAACAGCTTCAACAAAATTGCGTACTAAGTAGGTCCACAGCCACATCAATGTCTCTGAAGACTTGTTCCAGTTTGGCGACATCTTGTGCCTTCTTCTTCAATCCTGGGGCCAGCGACTCACTTGGATGATTTCGGGACTTGGAGTCCTCATTTGTTTTGGCAACATCCACCCACGCTAAAGAGTTGACAAATCAGTCTCTCAAGAGTTCAAAACGAGGAGCTTATAGTTACTTATATCCGCCGACCCCGGCCTTAGCCAAGGCAGGGGCGGCGCCTGGGACCACCGCAGGTGTGGAACTCATCTTGCTCAGTGGTCTTTTGGCCTTACCTTNATCCGCCGACCCCGGCCTTAGCCAAGGCAGGGGCGGCGCCTGGGACCACCGCAGGTGTGGAACTCATCTTGCTCAGTGGTCTTTTGGCCTTACCTTTTTGATCCCTTGTCTAGCTTGACCTGTGCCATGGGTCTTCCAGGAGCTTCTGGGGTTCAAGGCTGCCATTTGGCAGCTGTGGAACTCATCCATTTGGCAGCCCTTAAACC